>JAWZYV010015309.1:0-57318 GCA_038373885.1 Cheiracanthium punctorium
TGAAATCGGACATTTGATTAGCTTTCAACCCTGAAAATTGCGAAAAATCGTTAAAAACTAGGGAACGGGTGAATTTCCAGAATTTTAAAGCAGCCTACGGCCTATTTTATGTCGTTTCACGTGTATATGCAAAATTTCAAGCCGATCGGTCTGACCGTGTGGGAGGAGTTCCCGGACGAACAAACAAACAAACAAACAGACAAACTTTCACATTTATATAATAGATTAGAAAATTTCACGATTGCAAAACTATAAAGTAACGAATCCGAGTATCCGCAGATAATCTTCAAGATGTTTTTTATCCACTCATCCTGTGTGCTTAGCCTTAAAAACTAATAAAATTTTCTAACGGTCCCGCCACATTTCTGTCAATTCAACTCTGTTTATACAGAAAGATTCGAAAATCGAGATTTGAAATAAACTCTAAATTTGCGCTTTCAGCTTAGATTTATCAAAAATTTATTATGGTTAATTTTTTTAAGTTTAAAAAGAGTCTTTTTTATACAAGCCCAGTATTTGGTTAATTGTTGAAAACTTTTTACTATGGATAATAATACTTTCAACACGAAAAAGAGTACGCTTAAATATTACGAATGATTTATCGAAGAATTGGTTATTTCAAGTGTTTCAGGCTAAGGAAGTTGTGTGAGAAAAAGGCAGAAAACGTGAGGAAAATGCCCCCTACACATTTTTAGTTGCTTTTTCCAACGATGTATCTAATCAGGGATTTATAAATACAGGGTGTGTCACAATTCTCTCCCGGGTTCGGAAGGCTTATAAAAAATAATATATTACCGATACGGCAAGTTATCTTTACTGAAGAAAAGAACACTACAAGTTTTGTTTCACAAATCACGAGCTTCCTGTGATTTTTAGATTACGTTGTGATTACGTTGTTACGTTGTTATGCTTGTTGATACGTTTATGTTTGATTACGTTGTAACGTTACGTTGTGTGTTGTTACGTTACGTTTATGTTTGTTGTTATGTTTGTTGTTACATTTTTGTTTGATTACGTTGTTACGTTACATTGTGTGTACGTAGATTACGTTTAGATTATGTAGTGTTGTATAGAGTGTGTCACAATCCCCCCCCCCTCCGGGTTTGGAAGGCTTATAAAATATAATACCAATACAGCATCAAAGTTGACTTTACGGGGAAAAGAAACATTACAAGTTTTGTTTCTCACAAATAACCAGCTTCCTCGTCGTTGAATTGGTCGAGGCTCTATCGACGACAATCGCCTTCATCCGTGGCCACCACGCTCTCCAGACCATAAGTATGCGATTTTTTTATGGAGTTATATAAAAGATCATGTGTTGGTGCCCCCTGTGCCTCATTTATGCCAAAGGATCACAACCGCATTCGCTACCATTGATCGCGACAAGTTAAAGCGAGTATGGGAGGAAAGAATTTGACTTTAGACTTGATAGCTGCCACATCACGAAAGATTCACATATTGAACATTTATGAAAAAAAAAGCTTGTAACATTCTTTATTCAATAAAGTCAACTTTGGTGCTGTATTGGTAATATATTTTTTAATAAACTTTCCAAACTCGGGAGGGAATTGTGACACACTCTGAATATATGTCTGTTCTTCTGTCTATCCTCTGTAAAGTATTAAGATAAATTCTAATATTCTGCGGTTTCTTTAAAAAAAACGAAAGTAAAATTAAAATTACAAAATATTTAATTTCATTTAAAAAATAATTCCTTCTGTGGGAGTCTCTTCGCCCTCCTGTCCCCGCACTACGGGGTAACTTTCAAGTGTGTGTTCGGGGGTTTCGGAGGCTTACTGTATACCACTGCTAGGAGCGTAACCCTTGTGAGGAACACTTTCCAAACATTGTGTTGAGGGGGCGCAAAATTCAAACCCTGCCAGAAGCAATCATGACACCTCAGCTGCAATGCTGTTGCTCTTTCTTCTCAACCGAAAGCTGTCGACAACCTCAAGTTTGCGTTTTTCTTGACCCCTCCAGGAACAAAATGACCCTCTGCAAGAAAGTCGTCCCCTCAGTCTCAAGGTCATCTTTTTATGGCTATTTAACCCATTTATGCCTAGCGTCCCTTTTTTGGGACGGCATTTTCGCTATTAGTCGAAAACGTTATTTATTTTTCCTAGCATTTATTCATGAGTATTGAGCCTCAACTCTACAAAATATTTTAACATGACCATGTAGTATGTTGATGTTTCAAGTTTTATGCATAATGATTTTAAAAGAAATCATCCCTTGTTCAAGAACTTGACATCAGAAATTTATCTATTATTTCTGTTATCAGTAAAAATCGAAGAAAGTTGCAAAAATATCCAGGCACAAATGGGTTAATCTGCTAATCATCTGCAAAGTCAAGTAATATTTCTTGCTACTTCTGACTAATTCATTTGAGACGATTACTTCTCACAAGAGCCTTTGAGGAGTTCTTTGTGAAAAAGTTCCGTATCCACAGGCTTTTGTCTTATCGAAAAATAGTAGCACCACACTCTTAGAGTTTCAACCAATATAGAAAAAAAAATATATGACAGTAGAAAGATTGGAACGAAATTTTTGAGGGGGCTGAAGCCCCCGCAAGCCCCATGGAGTCGACGACTATGGCCGTACATATATAAACTTAAATTCGGCTTGATGGAAAAATATTAAAACTCATGCTAAAATTACCCGGGGAATGATATATCCCGATATCCTCAACCCCGGCTTCATGTGTTCTTACATCGTCGGTCTTCTGTCAAATGAATTTATATATTTAAAAGGGGACAATGTGATCATGCTTTCCCCATGCTCATGACTAAAAACTCATCGTGGTCATGATGCACGAACTGCTTGTTGTACAAAATTTCTTCGGAAGACAATAAATCAAATAGTACAAATTGACATAGTTTCTATAAAAATAGGCACAGAATTTGAATACGGCAGCTTTAAGATTTCACATTAGTTCTGTCTCGGTATGTTGGAACATTCAATAATTAAGAAGAGGAGGAGTGGAGATTACAGTACTTACATTTTTTGTACTGATATTTTTTTAAACATTATTTACGTTTTTTCTCTATTACGTACCATCATAAAGGTACGCTTATTCACTATCTCAGAAACCTTTTATACCTCATTAACGATAAATAGAACTGACCATGATTACCGTGACCTCTAGGGATGGACGCGAGACGCGAGAATTCTCGCTTTGTCTCGAGTTCTCGCATTGTCTCGCGAGACGAGACAGGCATTTTTTTGCGAGACGAGACGCGAGACGAGAAAGAAAATATTTTGCGGGACGAGACGCGAGACGAGACAGAGTCTTGTCTCGCGCGAGAATTCTCGCATTTTTTTCCGTCTCGCATAAATACGATCTGAAAAGTGACAATTTGCCTGAAGCCTCTACCGTTTAACTTGCGTCTCCTTCGTTTTCGGTCCTGGTATACTATCAGCACTCTACAATACGCACAAACACGTAACATTTAAAATTAGAACAGACGAGATATACAAAACACACAAAGGAGAGGATAAAGAAAGAGGCGGAAAAAAAAGAAAGCAGAGAAGAGTTGAAAGAAAAATAATAAGTAAATAGGAAAGGCGGTACGGTATGTTCAAATCTGACCATTTTTAGACGGGGCCCGGGGCATTAAGTTTGGGGGCCCCTTACTATCCCCTTTTTTACGCATTAAGCCCCTTTACTGAGCCCCCCTTTTTTAAGCATTTTAATCCAGTTTTGACCGCTGTTGTACTCGAAAATTGCATTTCAGTTAACTGTAGTTTTTGTACTTTAATCAAATCGTATTTATCACCCCCAAAAAAATATCTCTAACTTGATCTAGTGATAAACAATTAGGTAATACCTATATTAAAGAGGAAATTCAGTTTTTTCCCCACAATTACTATTTCAGTACTTATGAATTTATAATTTAGATAATCGGGATATATATGGGCCCCCTTTTTCTTCAGGGGCACCGGACTACCGCCCCCCCCCCTTGCCCTTGTGATAATCTGGTTTCGGGTATATCAGAGAGAGATTAGAAGTAGAGCAACTTGCATTCGCATTGATGCTTAGTCTGAGTAGATTGAAATATGGTTGAATATCCTTGGTTGAAATATCCTTGTACCGATATTATCCTCAAACTTTCCCGCACGTTGCGTCGTGCGTAGGGGGGGGGGCGCCCACCCTGGTGACAACTTTCTAGGGGCGGTTAAATCCCTATCGTTGGCCTATTTTAAAGAGATTAAAATGACATTTTTTATCCTTATATATTAATATCGGACGGAAAGAAATGCAAGCAATTTTTTTAAAACTATTTCTCTTTTCGTTTATATTATCATGTTTTCCCTTCTTTCGGCTTGCAAAACTTTTATAAATTTTTTTCCTCCCCATCATTTTATCTTGCAGTTGGGTTCCTATTCTAAAATTATCTTCGCCTGTTAGATGTCTTTTCATTTTTTTTAAAAATCCACACTGGATATACATTAGGGGGATTATGGTTTAATTTTTCTGTAAACAGGGCGACCATAACGACTGTAGTACTATCGCTAAAAATTATTGTGGAAAAGTACAAACGGATAGTCGTCAACAAATTAACTGTTTAGTAATTTAAAATATAAACAAAAAATAAGACGTCTATTAACCAACTGAGATACTTTAATGAAATCTAAAAATGCACTCACGGTAATGTTATTGGAAATATTAGGCAAATAATTATAATTATCGTTAATATAATCTTGTTTTATCCCCCCCCCGAAATTTTTGGATTAGTGATGAAATTCCGTCTAATTATACACATATAAGTTCATATCTCCTCCCCCCCCCAAAAATTTTCCTGGCTATGCGCCTACCTTTGTCACACATAAAAATGAATGCACAGATATGTTCATACATATATTGCAAGGTATATTTAAAAAAAAAAAGAAATATGTCGCTTTTTATTAATTTTGAATGCGCATAGGATATTTTAAATAAAAAAATAGAAGACGTATTTTTTTCTGAAAAATATCAATTTTTATTTTAAAAATTATTTTTTTTTATTTTTAGTTTCAATATAGATGCAAACTATTATGTTAGACAACTATGATTTTGTGTGAAACAACTATACATACGATTACAAGTAAAATTTAAAATGGAAAGTTTTGAATATTTAACGTCCCTTGTCCCCTTAAAGATCATGAAATGTTCGCTTTTACAAACACGAAAAAAATTTTTTAAGAATTACATCTCTTTTAAGAAAGATGTATATTTTTTAACACTTATCGAGGAACATTTTCTTCAGAAATCGTTCCTCGATGCCTGCGTTCTTTGGGGGGGAGGGGGCTCAGATTTTCCCAGGGGGTCTGATCCGTCCATAGCGCCCCAGCGCTACGGCCTTGTTGCGAAGTTTGTAATTTCCTCTTCGGGCAATACGATTTTTCTTATCTCTAAGGAAAAGAAATAATTGATTTTCCAATACTCTTTAAAGAACATAAAACATAAAATGTTTGCTTTTACGTACAGAAACAAAAATTAAGAAATTTACATCTCTTTATAATTTTTTTCAAAAAATGTTCCTCGATGACTGTGCTCTTTGGCCTGGGTGAGGTGGCTCAGATTTTTCTAGGGGGCGGGGGGGCAGCTGAGCCGTCCATAGCGCCCACAGCGCAACGGCCCTGCTATTAACATCTGTGAACGTTTTATATATTTTAAAGGATTTTTCAGCGGTAAGTGGAATTTTATGACTACGGTGTTTCATACATAAATATAAACTTAGTGGTATAAATTTAACACGTCATCTGTTTTTCTTTACTTCGTGGGTGAATGTTGAAAGAAGCGCATATTTCAATTAGAGGTTTATATAAATTGTTCTGTACGATTTAAAACAAAAAATAAGATTAAAATTTTATGCTACTAATAATCACACCAGTTTTCAAAATTATTTATCTGTAAACTGCTATCTTAATGATAATACTGGTCAAAATATCCAAATTAACTTGCTCAATGAACCGGGGTATCTTATACGGCAGTTAAACAGTGACGTCATAAACTTTAAGAAATGCTTGAAATTTGTAAACTCTGCAACTCTAACGTCCTGACACAATTATAGCGATTCTAAATAGCTCTTCGAGATTACAAAGTTTGATGTTTTCAGGAAACAGAACCATGGAGGATTTATAAAATACCGCTATAGTGGATATATGGCTATTTAAATTTCCACCGCTTTGAATATGTGTCACCACGGACCGTGGTGACAAATATTTCATCCACCACAAAACATTTCATCCACCGTGGACCACGGTGGATGAAATGTTTTGTGGTGCTAAATACCCCAATCTTACAAAACTATGCATAAATTAAATATATATGGAGAGCTTTCTTAATAGCAACCATTATGTGAAATGATTATTCCTTATGCTAATGCTTAAATTGCAAAGAATCGCCATAGAATAAAAAGGACCTATTTGTGCCAAATAATGTTTCTTGAAATCGAGCCTTAAAAAGGAAGAAGCGAAAATAGATAGTATTAATATGCGTAATAGGTAGTATTAGTAGATTTGTAAGGATAATATGAATAAATCACAATATGAATAAATCACAATATGAATCAAACATCAACCACATTAATAAATATTTCATGAAATTAAAAGTGTTCTGTTTATCCTTTTTCAAGGGTTATCTTATCACCAACTGAACGATAAGTAATTCTAATTTGCGTTAATATATCCCGCAGTAATTTCAACAGAGGAGATTACTTAACTTAAAAAAAAAAAAAATCTGTTTTGCAGATATGATTTTAGTAAAATATTCGCTTCTTCCCGTATGAAAAGCGCGTGCGCAGCTATTTTAAAACAAACGGTTGTCCATTTCATGTAGTGTCTGAGGTATTTAATGCTACAACTTGAAGAGTATGATGTAGAAATAACACATTTTGAAAGTCGGGAGTTCTCTGCAAACCGTCATGCTTTTCACTTTTCTGATCGCGAATGACACTGACGTAGTTTTTTGAGTCATTATATTGCAATGATGCCAGGTTAATACTCATGACGCAAACTTTACATCAAGAGTCAAAGAATTTTGCTTTTATTTTAGATTCCACATCACTGGAATTAATTGAAATTACACATGTTAGGAAAATTTTCGTTTACTACAATGCGAAGAACGGGCACGCAGCTAGTAAATAAATAAAAATAAATACTATATTTTCGGTGGGACATTATATATACGGATTAAAGCTGAATTTCTTTTACTTCAAATGCCGATGTATGCTGATATATTTATTAATATATCTACTAATGTGGCTATATGTAAGTAATTGTTATTATTAATATTAATTTTCAATAAAATCCCAATAATAAGTTAGTAAAAAATGGTAACGAAATCGCAGTCCTTAATTTTGCGAGACTCGCGAGACGTCTCGCATCTCGCGCGAGACGAGACAGCAATTTCTTTGCGAGACGCGAGACGAGACACAGTGTTTGCGAGACGAGACGAGACGCGAGACGAGACAGAGGTTTACCACTGCGAGACGAGACGAGACAGCCCCGATTCTCGTCTCGCACGTCTCGCGTCCATCCCTAGTGACCTCTTTATGATTTTGTGATTTCTGTTTAGTTCAACCATGGGGGCCGGGAAGGGGGTGAAAGGGGGGCGCACTTGCACCACCCTGGAGTTTGAAAAAAGCATAATTAACCTGAAAATATAAGTAATTGGTTTTACATTTAAGACAGATAAAAAATAGCCTGAATGTGTGTGTGATATTTTGAATTCTACGTGTAACTGTCGCATTAAATTAGCTGTTTAGACCTGTGTTTATGGCTTAATATTTTCTACCATTGTACATGAATTTGAAACTTTTGAGAAGTCATCCACATTTTTATTTTGGATAATGTTGGCGCACGCACATGAGCCCTCATAATGTATTGACCAACGCTTACGGTCATAGTAGTGTTGAATGCGTCACGGCATGTGCCCGCAATTAGGAAAAACTATTTTGAAATAGTCTCGATAATATTCGAGGTAGACGGGACTGGGCTTGTCTTGAATTATCGAAATCATCAAATTAATAAACAGATAAATGGAAATAAATCAATTTTTGTGATTTGAGTACATATTTAAATGAAAAATGTAGTTACATGTAATCATATTACTGATTAGATCAGGTTAATTATATCAGAATACAATAATCAACTGTTTTGTATTGACACGTTGACTCGTTTCCAAACAGCAGTATCGCACCATTGCCAAAGCAGCATGCCAATACTGCACAGAAATGTCTATGAAAAAGTCTACAGAAAAAATACACCCACTTTCTTTGGAAGAGGGATTTCTGATAGGGCTTCCGGGTGCACCAAGTATTTGAATTTTCGTCCTGCAATTAAAAAAAATTGCCTGTTTCATATGTGTTGGTCATTATTTGGGAGCTAAACTGATTTTTTCACTAACTGAGATGTATGGAAAACTAAAACAATCGAGACTCGAACTATCCAGAAACTATTGTGAATATGATTAAATACAATTATTTTAGGACTTAACGCTTAAAGTTTAAATTTTCTTTTTAACATTATAGAGTTAATTTTTCAGAGATTTAAACTCAAAAACTGTTAGATGAAAATTAGTATTTTGAGTTTTTTGACATGGTGGTTTTTCAAATATTAAGTGAAGGCATCACTACATCATTTTCGAAACTTGGGCTCAGTTTTAATACGGGGATGTCCTTGCCAACTGCACTTAAGGAAAACCTGCACATGGGCTATCTGTCATGGAAGGAGCAGGTTACCTTGGGCAGAGGACTTTTTAAAGGGTTCTAACGCGTTTTCACGTAACATATAGAGAAAACTGGCCAAGACTGAAAACCGTTAGATTGACACCCGCGCGGCAGATCAGAACTATTGACCTTCACATTTTAGCCATCTATCATTTTCAGTACTGGACATGGCGGGGACCCACCCCTAAGCCAAAAATTGCGATATACATCAATGCTAGACAAAATACATTTTTTCGCTTCAGTTTTTCTGGGAAAAGTAGTCTATTTAAATATTAAACAATGTTATCAAAATTGCATATAATTTAAATAATTAATTATTAGTATACTTAAATTGAGGTATTACTAATTAGGCCAAATTAATAGTTTAAGATTTTGTACTTTTCAGCTGCGACAAAATATCTATGACGATGTTCATTTCACATATTAATGCTACATTTTCCAGTCAAGACTCTTTTTCCTTCAAACGCCAAATAGTCTGATTTTTTATATGCATGTATACTGGGTGTCCCTGAAGGTAGTTAAAATACATACAAAGAAGCATTTTTCTGCGTTGCAACGTTTGGTTGGAAATGAAAAATTTAGATAGTTTCAGCACGATAGGGATCCAGCCTATTTCACAAATAATGTGCGTAATTACCTCATTGTCATCTTTGACCTCCGATGGATTGGACAAACGGAACTATACTCTTGGCCAGCAGGTTCATTAGATTAATCAAGTATCGAGTTTTGCTTTTGGGGACATCTCAAGGCACTCGTTTACAAGACTCCAGTTTACTCAGATGAGGGCCTCATTACAAAACTTTAGTAACCGCTGCAACCGTTCGTGGAACACTTGGCATCTTCGAAAGGGTACGCCAATCACTTGCTAGAAGCTACCAGCAAATTTGAGCATTTACAATAGAGCTTTTTCATTTCTTTTGCATTTGCTATATTTCCACCTACACTTTTTATTTCTAACCTCACACTGCTAATCTGCTTTACAAAAAATGCTTCTTTATATGCATTTTATTTATTCTTCTTAGAATAAATAAAATAAGTTTGGCCTATGAATTCAGGAACACCCTGTATATGTGTAAATCTTGGGTGCACTCTCCTGGAGATGATCCTGCCGGCACCCTTGAATTCAATCATCCTTCAGTGAGTATGGACGAACTCCAAAATCTGTACTATTCTCGGAGTTCAACGAAAAAAATCTGATGTGGACACCTCATGATTTTCTTGAACGTCTATAAAATCAAAAATATTTTCAGCGCACTTCATCTAAACGTATTTTGTTTGAAAAAGATAAAATACTGCAATAATACTATAGTTTAGCGAATTCTAGCCAAACATTTGAGATATCGCCAAGCTGGGCTGTATTTGAAAGATTTGCTTTTGGCACTTAATTGGGATATATTTTTCCAAAAGCCAACAAACTTGAGATAGTTCGCGAGACTTTGGGCAATAGCAGAAATAGTGATTCATCACAGACTTTCAATTAACTCAATATATCCATACACTTTAATGTATTTAAACCCATTTGGCTGACCCTGTAAGCAAATTACCCAGTCGATTGCAATCAAAAAAGAGATGCCCAGTTAGATGTTACAATAGTTCTAAAAACAAAATTTCAACATTCTACGGTTAAAAGTTTTAGAGTTATGCGAAATACAAAATTAATTTTGGCCCCGGATTTGGCGATATTTCGGCAAAACTCACCAAGGTCGATGAAAAATAGTAGGATTTTGGGCATTGATCAAACAATGACTGACTACAGTATGTAATATATTGACGATTTCCATAGACATTAATGTATTGAAATTCTTTTCGGTGGTCCTGTAAATAAACTCTCAAGTAGATTAGAACCGAAAATTAAAATGCACAACTAGATGTAACAACAATCTTGGATGAGATCCAAGAAAATGATATCTCTATAATTGGTTGATGATATGAAATTTCAGCAATCTACGACCAATAATTTTTGAGATATGAGGATTAAATACATACAAATGTACACCAAAATTCGCCAATCTTGGCGACTTTTGGCGTAATTTTTGAGGGAGGCACGTGACCGTCGTTGCACTATAATCTAACTGCATGTTAGGATGGTATTGTGCTTGAAAAGGGTGAATGTCTCTAAACCTGCCATTTGACCTTAATGTTTTGGAATTTTTTGAATGTTCCTGTAGAAGAACTATAAATAGAGACACTATTTTCGGTGGAGAGATTCATTTTGTGATCCTTAACAACATATATCACTTTTATTCGTTTGAAATAGCCTAATACTTTTGAAATACGCTATAATGAATTTCTGCCCATGGACCGTAATGTATGAAAAATCTTTTGGGTGGCAGTAAAGATTGGATAAGTTTATAAACGTACCCAATGTTTAATAGATGAGCGAGCTGTTGAAAGAACATGTCCTGGAATTTGAAATAAGTCCGTGCGGGGATTTTAAAGATTGAATTATTATTTATATAAAAGGACCTGATGGTTGTTGGTTGCCTTGTAAATGGCTGGCATCTAAAAATATATATGTGTTTTATAAATCCAATCTTATCTTAAGATATTTATAGTATTTTGTATGATGTTTCAATAAAGTTTGAAGATTAGCGAGAAGTTAAGCGTGGGAAAACTTTACTTTGGCCCTGTAAATAAACTATCCAGTCGACTGGAGCCAAAACGGGAGGTGCACAACTAGATGTTACAGCAATCCTAAATATAAAATTTTAACATTCTACAACCAATAGTTTTGAGATATGTGAGTTGCATATGTAGAAACGTATGTATAGACAGGAAAAACTCGTCGAAATGGACTCGTAATCGGTCAAAAGAGATTGTACATGCATTTATATGAACACACATATACGCGTACAATGAGATGCCTCGAAAAAACTCTTAGACGTAGTAATTTTAGTAATTAAGTAAAATTTAGACGTAGTAAAATCGGTTTTTTCGTTAAAATCTGCATACCAAAATTTTTCGCAATCACATTACAGTAGAACTCCCAATTATCCGAATCAATTGCGACCGGACCCTATTCGGATATTCAAAAATTTGGATAATTGGATTTTTTCAAAAAATGGATGTAGTATGTATTTTAATTAATTATTGTGCGTATGCATGTTGGGAATGGGATAAAAAAACAAATTTTTTATTAAGAAAAAGAGCTTTTTATTAATTAAATGAAAAGGGAACACGTTTACATGTTAAGCTGAGTTACAAGTGCTGTGTATTAGTACAGTATGTACGTACAGTACTGTTAATGAAAGTCATTGTTCGCGCTGCGCCTACACTAGCTTCGCATAGAAAAGGGACAGTAGCATACCTAGGCAGAATCGCATATTTTGCGCATCGCAGTATACGTTTCCATCTTAATTTTCTTTCTGAAAATGATTCGGATAGTCGGAATTCGGATAGTTGGAGTTCTACTGTACTTCCTTTCACTTTGTACTTGAAAGTAAAGAAAGAAAGAAAAGTAAAAAAAAAAGCTACGTATTAAAAAGAATGTGGTGTATCTGATTAGCAGGATTAGAATTCATAAAACAAACTCATGAAAATCCGCTATCATCACATATGCATCACATATCATCCTATATGTTTTCACAGCACGCTGAGAATTTAACTCATCACTAAACTTAGAAGTATTGCTTACAAAATGCTATTCCGTCCATGATGCAGTTGAACAGACTGTGCTACTGCTGCCTCTTAGAGATGAGACGGGCTCAGCCCGAGCCCGAAAGCCCGAGCCCGAGCCCGGGCCCGACTCGGGCTCGGGCTCTGTAATTCACGATTGCGTTCGGGCTCGGGCGGGCTCGGGCTCGTGAAAAATTTCTCCTTTGTTGAACATACTCCTTGAAACAGATTTTAAAAAGTGATTCATGGGATAAATAGACGCACTTATTTTTAAAAAAATAGCTGCACGGGAGACTAGAAGGTGTGTGAAGCTCCAAAATTTATTGTATCCTATTAATGAAGTAGTTAGTTTTATTTGTCTTTAGCTGAAATTTCGGGCTCGGGCGGGCTCGGATTAAAAGTCTTCGGGCTCGGGCGGGCTCGGGCTTCAAAAAATGAGCCCGAACTCATCTCTACTGCCTCTCCCTCCCCCTAAAAAATAAATTCTCGCAAATAAAAAGCGAATGGACTGACTCCAGTTTTCTTTCGGAATACTCGATCTTTACCGAGTGGTTACATAAATTAGACTCAATTCAATCGAATACAGTGTTCAAACGCTAGTGCACTTCAAAGATTAATGTACAGACCGCAATGTATAAGAATACTTTTTTGTGGACATGAAAAAACTGTGAATCCTACACTTACGAGAATCTAAACAGGTTGTAAAACGGAGACCTACAATATACATACTGAATTTGAACTTATACGAATGCACCATTTAGACGCTAGTACGCCTTAAATTATTTGTGTCTATAGACCATAATAATGTATAAGAAACCTGTTTTGCAACCCTGTTAACAAACTATAAGCTGTGCACACACCAAAATATTTGCCGGTCATGTGCCTGAGATCTACAATATACATACTCAATTTTCGCTTAATCAAATACACCGTTCAGAACTAACGTTAAAACAATGAGTATGGTAGACAGTCAAAGTGTACTGGTCCCGCGTTGGGGCATACTGCGTTGCTGTCGATCAAAGGATGTAGAGATTCAGGCGGTTTTATGTGCATGCAGATACAAAGTAAATACGTGTTAGAACCCCTTAAAAAGGTCCTTCGCCCAAGTCTCCCTCTCCCGTGGGTAGATGCCCTTCGTGTAGGCTTGCCATAACACAAAATACTGAAATACTCAATAGACGCTAGCGCACTTTCAGGAACTCCCGCCGAATGTGTTAAATTATTTTTGCAGCCTTGTAAAAAACTACACATCCTATACACGCGAAAATCAATATGGGTAGTCTATAATATATATACAAAATTTCAGCTCAATCAAATGCACTATTTAAGAGCTATCGTGTTTGCTTACGTACACAAATCCATCACCGCAAAAACAACATAAGTGAATTAATGCCCGAAAACGTGTAAATACATGAAAATCTTAAAAGTCAAATATTTTCATGATTACAATACTTTCCATATATGTTCGGAAAGTAAAAATGCGATAGACTTAAAGATGAGCATCATTGACACATGAGAGAAATGACAAAATAGTATTCCGAAAATCAGTCATCACATTTGCGTAATAGCAATATATTTTTTTAATCGTAGCAGTTTCATAGTTTTGCACCATTTTGTTTTTTATTGGACCTTTAATTATAACCTTTTTGAGCAGTATGGCTAACGTAATGTATGGGTACATCCACGCGCCACTGTAGCGTACGCAGACTTCCTTCAAGGGGAGGGGGAGGGAAGACATAATGTGCATGCGCATTATGAAAGTACTATCTCCGCACTCAACATCATTTGCCCCCCTTTCTTCAAAAAAGAAATGGTATGCAAAAAAAAAAAAAAAAAAAAAAAAAAAAATACAAGAAAAAACATAAAAGTAATGGATGATTGGTACATAATTGGAGTTCATGAGATCAATGATGTTACATATGATGTTACATAACACGTAAAACTGTATGTCTTTTCAAATATATTAACATTCCTGATAGTACTAGATCAGTGATTCCGGATTTCTTTCCACTATCTTGCGACAGTGCAGAGAGTAGTTTCTTTGGAAGGAGCTATGCATTAGAGTTGTGTATAAATAAACGTAATTTTCGCAAGGCATAAAAATCTAAATGCTTATGAGGTCGCATCGTGCCAAGTGAATAAAACATTGAGTATGGTGGATTGCTAAAGTATTAAAGTCCAGGCTTCCAGCCAACTGCGTCTATCTAACGGTCTGAAGTTTTGGGCGATTTTTGCCAGAGGTTACGCGAATATGCTTCGAATTTCTGAAAAAGACCTCGCCCAAGGAAACGCCCCCCGCTAAGCAGATACCCGTCTTTTAGATTTGCCTCAGCAAAATACTCACATACTCATTAATGCTAACACTGACTGATCTAAAAATTTCGGTGTTAGGAGGATACGTACCCTTAGCTAAGCCCTTAACTCACACTTCCTTTTAAAAAAAAATGTTTTTTAATAGACCTACAATTTAACCTTTCCAGGGGCGGTGTCAACATCGGTATGTCACTCTTTTACATTTCTTTAAAGTAAAGAAAGAACAACTACTAATTATTTTAACTTTTAAAATTATTAGGTCGGTGCATAATTATCAGGCGTTTTTCCCTTTCCCCATCGGCCGGAACAGTCCCAGCTTTCGCTCCCTTCCAGTCTGCCAAAAGTGCCTGGTCGTCAAAATCCGATGGTCGACCTCGTCCTGGCTTATCTTCCAAGCTAATGTCACCAGACTTGAATCGGGCAAACCACCCTGCATCGAATTCTGTTGTATTGTATTGTGGCGAAGCTACGCAAGGGCTATCTGAAAAAGAGAGGAGGTGCCTTGTTCGAAGGACATTTTAAAGGGTTCTAACGCATATTCACGCTGTAACTGGAGAAAAGCGACCAAAACTCAACACTGTTAGATAGACAGCCGCAGAATAGGACAAAACGCTGGACATTCATACTTTAAACAATTTTTTTTTTAATATTGTAAAAAGGTGACATGCTGAAACTGACTGTGTCCACAAAAGGTTATCTTTTTATTAAAAAATAAAAGGTAATACAATCACAGTACGAAAAATTATCTTTGACCCCCAATACTTCAATAAAATAATCTAGCTGAAGTAGCAGCTTTAAAAAAAAATGAAAAAAAAAATCCTCTTCAATATACATTGTCAGCGATCCAGAGTGGGGGGAGGGACACAGGAACACGTACCACCTGAAAATTACAGTGTAGAATATTGACTTCGTTTTTTTAAATTCAAGTGAATTTATTTACCAGAAATATGAGCCAAATGTTTTGTGCCACTTCCAGAATTTTTTCTGAATCCGCCACTGTCAGTATCTACCCTGTTCATTTTAAATTAAATTCAAAATGTGCAAGTTAAAGGGTTATTTGGGAGCGCCCCTTATTGTTGGGGGCCCAGGCAATTGCCCCGAATGCCATGCTGGAAATTAGTCCTTGCATGTGTCCTGTGTTTTATGTACGGAACACGAGTTCGGGTGGTGAACCCACTCAATACTTTTACCTTTCATTCACCCTCCTCTCAGTCCGAAAAGCCCATGATTCGGATCAAAATTTTTAGGTTACTCGAACGGTTAGATCTTTTTACCGTATTTAAATATATTGGACCAATTTGTTATATTTTGTAACGGATTGTGTCAATATGAATGGCATTTCGTTATTGCGTTATAACGGTATGAAGATGTCGTTCTGTTCCTTTAACGTTATGGTCTCATACCGTATTTAAATTGTTATTGAACGAAAGGTTATATTCTAACTAATTGATACTGTATCGTTATCAAATAGTTATGTGAGTATAACGTTATAAACTAAACGGTTAACATGATTAACCGAATGCATTCTGTTACTGTTCTTAGAGTTATTATGTATAGCACAGAAAAGAATAACGTTATATTAAGTGTACGTTGAATATCGTTATTAAATATAACGTTATTCCCCGAGCACTCTTGGGTCACGTAACCGAATACTGATTTCTCAAATCACTAACGTTATAGATTATAACGTTATTTCGTGAAGAACGATTTGAAAGTTACGGTATGAATAACGTTATTCGGCTTGTGAATATCACGAGCTATCATATATATGTGTGATCACGTTATGATTTGTAACGAATAACGAATTGGTTATAACGCGCATTACGTTAAGTTACGGATCCCTGGTTTTAAAACGTGTGCTGCTCTTAAGTTTATATTATGTTTATTTGCCTATTAGTAGAGTCTCTAAATCACACCTAACATTATTTTAATTTTGATGCATCCCATGGAAAAATAAAAGAAACAAATAACACATCGCCCACTTATCAATCTGGCGAGAAAACGGCGTGATAAGTCACTTCAAACTTTAGTCAGAGCTGCACAAGGCTTAGTGGCTGAACGGATAGCGTGCTCGACTGCTAGCCCAAAGGTCCCGGGTTCTATTCCAGCCACGAACACTCGATGGAAACAGATTAAATTTAAATTTCAGCGTAGAGGGGGAAAATGCGTGGCAAAGTAAAATATGTGGGGCGAGTTCGGCGCCCCGTGTATTTAGGAAATTTTTTTTGGAAAATTTATTAAGCTTGAAATGTCAAGCTTAATGCAAGCTGGGTAAGTGTAACCTAGTACACTTGATTCAAGCTTGCATTAAGCTTACACGCTTGAAATTTTCAAGCTTAATTCAAGCTTATTGACTTGATAAATCAAGCTTGCTGCAAGCTTGCTGCAAGTTTGCTGTGCTGTCTGGGTCGCGGTTTCACTATTCAAATTGGATTTCACTATTCGAATAGTAATCGCGATTTCCACATTCAATTAGTAATCCCCAATTTCAGTATACGAATAGTATTCGCGATTTCAACATTTGAATAGCATTCGTGATTTCAACATTCGAATGGTATTCGTGATTTCACTATTCGAATAGTATTCGCGATATCACTGTTTAAATACTACCTAAGATTTCTATACGAGATTTCAAATGCCATGCGTTATTCGAATCCTATGTACTGAGCATTCGAATGGATTTTTCAAAATGAATTATCTCGAATGCATTTAATAATTGATTAATTCGAATAGTTCCATTCATTCATGCCTATCACCAAGGGCGTCGGTAACATAGGGCAAAGGGGCACTTTCTGCCCCTCGATTTTTCATAGAGTTAGAACTGATAGAGAGAAAATTCCTATGCTTCGAATGCAAAAAAAAAAAAAAAAGAACTTGAGTAAGAGGTGGAGCAACGAGCTGTCAAAGCGTCTGGATCGTAATGTACCGGTGTTTTTTCGCTTTGTAAAGGGGGAACTCATGGAACTTAATTCGTTCCGGGAGATTAGCCCGTACAAAGAGGGACGAATCGTCCAATCTCAATCTTCGGGAGGCTATGACTCGTCGTTTCTCCACTCCTGTTTACCGCTCATTTTTGCTCTGAAAAAATGTTTTGTCGAATCAACAATAATTTTGCTAAATCAACAAAATTATCTGGTTGAAATGGCGCCAATCAAATTTTTGTTGAATTAGCAAAATAATTTTCTTAAAACTATTTGGTTATTTCAACAAAACATTTTGGCAATTTAACCAAACAAATTGGTTGAAATAATCAAATGTTTTGTTACTTTAACCAAACTATTTGCTTAAATAATTTATTTTGTTATAATCAACCAGATTATTTGTTTGAATTAACAAAATTTCGTGTTAACTGGTGAGTAGTTTAGAAAGTAGAGTTCTGCGACCGGATGAGGGGAGTGAGGAAGTGAGTGAAGCAACTGGCCAGGGGTGTGAGTGGGAGGATGGGCGGAAGGGATACGGTAACGGGGATAAGATAAGACGAGCGATAATTTTTTTTTTTTTTTTGAAAATAAGGGAATTTAGAAAAGTTTTAGGAGTTTTTGCATATTGAGATTTTTTCTGAAACGTTCAACTTAAAATTTTTAAGCCTCTTAGCAGAGAAAATATATTTTGTGATTTTAAATAGGATAGAATTTTTTTATAGTACTAAGATGGGGTCCCACCACCATCCGGCAGTATCTACTACCGCCCCAATCTTTTTTTTTTTTAACCCTTCAACCGATACCATCCTATCATACAATTCTTTTAGAACATAGTAGAAATAATTGCGTTTAATGTTAGGATATGGAGACTTTGCGAATTTATTTAGTGATAAAGTAGTGATATTAGTTACATCGTTAAACCTTTTAAGTAACTATAGGTATTGATAAATTTTTAAAAATCTTTCAGTATTGATGATAAAAATTAAAGTATGATTTTAATTTGTATAGATTAGAAATCGCGGTTTGATGATAATTTCCTTTCGCTGTTTGATGATAATATGACTTTGTTTTTAGAGCTTTACAACAATAAAATAAATTACAAGCGAGAAAATAAAATTGCAGTTTTACACCTGAAGTCTAACTATCAAATTGTGAAAGAACTAAGAATTTATTTATCGGAAAATAAGGACTTACTTACTTGAAAGCAGACCTTGCTGAATCTTCTACTTCAAATTGCTTGAATGATGTTAACTACGCCAGCAGATCAGGAAAACAGAGTAAAAAATTTTAAATATTTTATTTCGATTCCCATCACAGCTGCCTATTTCATGCCATTATCTCTATTCATTTAAAATATTATACGAACATATGATAAAAATAGGCAATATTGTTAAACTAAATACATAACACCAATGAAATAACAATTCTTGAAATATTTCACGGTTTAAGTGTATTTTTTTCTTATAACAAAGGATTAATTTAAGTCATTAAGAGGATTGATATCATTTTAAACTTTTACCTATCTAACATTTGTATATTATAGACTGCTCAAAACAATTAAAGGATATTGTAAGTTTTATATAAAATAAAGATATAAGCGATTTTTTTTTTTTTGCTGAAAATGGAAGAAGAGAATCACAAATGCAAATTTTTCTCATTTTCAAACTGTGGAGTATACTAATTTTGAGTTCGACGTCAAAAACGTCGCTTCAGCGGCAGCGAATGAAATTGGACTTTCAACTGAATAAAAGACAATGAAGACAAGGATGATCGGCATTCAGTGACTGCTTTGTTTCGATGAGTACGATGTCTCAGCGAAGTCATTTAACCAGGGATCCGTAACTTAACGTAACAAAATTGTAACGTTATTCGGCCTTGTAACAAAATAATTCGTTATACAATTTTTATATGTACAAATAACTGCTTGATTTTCGTTATGTATTAGTTACGTTACATTTTGTATTTTATTATCGTACCGTAACAAATCTACAGAACGCAAATGAATACGTTATTGCAATAACGTTATTCAGAATAACGTTATTCAATGGTATACTTATTATAACGTTATTCCGTTTTGTGTTATACTCAGAAACTGAACAAAATGTAACAGAATGCATTCGGTTACTCATGCTAACGCTTAGTTTATAACGTTAAACTCACCTAACTATTTAATAACGATACAGTATCAATTAGTTATAGAATATAGCATTTCGCTGAATAACGTTTTAAATACGGTATGAGACTATAACGTTAAAGGAACAGAACGATATTTTCAAACCGTTATAGCTACATAACTATATGCAATAATATTGGAACATTTCGTTACAAATTATAACATATTGGTGTCAATATATTTAAATACGGTATAAGATCTAACGGTTCAAATAACTTAAAGATTTCTGATCCGAATCAACGGCTTTTCGGACTGAGAGGAGGGTGTAAGATAAAAGTGTTGCGTGAGAGCCACCCTTACTTATGTTTTGTATGTAGCACACACACGGACATAGGGGCTGTCCAGGAGAAAGGGCTTCGGAAGCATAGGCCAAGGGGATCATTTGCCTCCCCCCTAGATTATTATATGCCGTTTTTTCTCTGCTTTTTAGTTTTTTTTCCAATACGATAACCATATGTTGAAACAATCTTTGTCCTCCCCCCACCCCTGCATCGGAAAATTTTGTGCCGACGCCCATGTCTGGGAGTCGCGAGTCAGACAGTATGATGGGGGTATATTGAATAATATAAGGATATATAAAGGGGTACATACAAAGCCATTGCTAAGGCTTTATTTAAGGAGGGGAGATAAACTGCCAAGTCAAATAACGGTTTTTACCAACTTATTAATTTTTTTATCAACTATATTACCAACTTTTAATTTTGCCAACTGGGTTTGTGTAATTTTGTCAAGCGTATCAGAAAAGAATTATGGTTTTCGTTATTTTATTTATTTATTTATTTTACCAAGTTTGCCAAGTTTAACAGAATTTTGCGAGTATTAGAGGGTAGACTCTCCCTACCCCACCTCCCCCTTTAGCAAGGGCCCTGTGTACATGATCTTGAAGAAAAACCTTTTTTTTCTAATAGTGGGTGCATGAGCTAAATTACTTGAACTTCTAAAGCCGAGATTCCAAAAGGAGTCAATTAAGTTTTCAATGGGTCTATATTATTCCAGGGACGTATTGGGGATCGAAAATAACTTTTCGCACTTTTAACAGATTTCTTCTATTTCTGCTTACTTTTTAAATAAAAAATTTAAACATCTCTGGGGCACAGACAGCTGGGACATGCCACCTTTTTACGATTGTAAAAACTGTTTTGGATGAAGTGGAAAGTCTCAGCGTTTTGGCTTGTCCCGCGGTTGTCAGTCTGACCCTGGAGTTTTGGATATTGAAGAGAAATCGTTTTTTATTATCTGGGTTATTTAATCGTCTAAGCCGAGATTTCAGAGGGTGTCAATGAAAGTTTTAAATGGGCAGAGGTTTCAGGGACGTTTTGAAGGGTGAAGATTATTTTTTTGTGTTTTAACTGTTTCTTGTTTTCTTTTTCTTTTTTAAATAAAAAAATAAATTTGTTGGTCTATTAATAAAATGAAATTAAGGAAGTCGAAATTAGAGGCGTAGCAATGGATATATATCCCCCTCGACGCAGAAATTTTTAGATCAGTTACCATGAGCTTTTAGATTTTTATGTCTTGCAGAAATTACATATATTTATTCCCGACACTAATGCATATTTTTACCCCGAATAAATTACCCTCTACATTTCTGGTCAAGGTAGTGAAAATGTTGGGAATCTGAAGAGAATTTCGACAACATTAATACATTTTAAGAGACATACTGGTTTACGTGTTTAATACCAAAAGTGATATCGTTCTTTTATAATTGCCGACATGAGCCGATCATTCTCGTTACAATATTTTTCGGAAGGGGGGGGGGATTGGTAATATGAAGTGCTCGAAAATGATACAGCTTGTTCATTAGAAATATGAGTGTCTCACGTTTGAGTACCTCATGCGTGCTTAATCATGTGTACTATGATTCACGTTTACCACAACAGGGCAATAATTTGCTAGTGACAGTTCTGGATCCGCGAGTAAAGCTTCAATGAACAAAAGTGAGAAAATTGAGAGTCAAAATAATTTTATTTATGCTCAGTCAGTACATATAAGTATTACACGACGCTATTTTCCATTTAAATGTTAACAGTAATGTGTAACGTATGTATGACAGACATTCACTGTTTAGTACAAGGACTAGTTTCTTCATGCTTCGAATCCTCACACTCACTCGTTGTTAGAACTACAGTACTATTAAAATCAAGCATGTTTTTCAGCGTCGACATAATTTGTCTTTGTCTACATGCCTTGTCACGGCGAGGCACTTTTCAGATGTGATTGCCAGATAAAGCGAAGGGGAAGGGGAGAAAAAATGTTGAAAGTCGCACAAGGTTTGCAATTTTTGATAATTGATCACCAAGTTTGGTGTCAAAAATACGTCTTCAAAACCAAACCAAGCTCTGTGATATCTTCCAAATTTGGCTAGAAACTGGCAAACGCGACAGATTATTACAAAGGAAAAGTATAGTTAGAATATGCCTGGCGAAAATTGTAAAACAGTTTTAGAAGGCGATTTTAATATAGATCTCAATTCCGAAGATGTGTTTTATGGAACAGGAAGACAAATATGGTACACTCATAGATTACGATACACTTTCCAAATGGTATTTATAAAGGTGAAGTATAGCTAGAATATGCCGGAGAAAGATTTTTAAACAGTTTTGGTAGGCAATTTTAATATAGATTTCAATTTTGAAGAAGGGTTTGTGAGCAAGAAAGACAAACACGGCACACTCATGAATTATGATGTACATTCCAAACAGTATTTAAAATGCTGAAGTATAGTTGGAATATGCTTGTAAAACAGTATATTGTAAAACAGTTTTAGTAGGTGATTTAATGATAGATTTAGAATCCAAAGATGTGTTTTATGGAGCAAGAAAAAAAATACAGCACAATGAATAATGGTACACTTTTCAACTTAATGAAATAAGGAAGAAAACTAGGGAAGAAGCATGGACTATGATATGCTTTTAATACATAGCACTCAAGTGCGTATTTAAAATCTGTGTTTCAGATTTTAAATACGCACTGTGTTCTTAAGTGTTTCAGATTTTAACTTAAAAAATAATAATACAGCCAACTAGGAAATATTCAAGCTTGTAATAGTCCTGTATTTACTTTGAACAAATAACTACATCTTACATTTTAGCAGTTTGTTGCTACGGCCCGGCAAGTAAGGCTAAATAGTAATTAAAAGGAACATTCAGATAAAAAATACGATTTTCGCCAGTTGTACAGGAACATTTTGACTGACAGTGACTTGACTTTGATTCACGGGGATTATGTAACTCACACGACATCACAAAAATTTGTCAACCCAGATGTCTTCTGACTTAAAACTCGGGGCGCAAAAAAGGAAAGTTGTTAAGAGCTGTAAAAAGAATTCGTTTACATTATGGTCTATGGATAGAAATTCTTGAAAGTGCGCTATTGCATCGGCAGAAAACCGTCCGAAACTGTAGACCGTTAGATCGACAGCCACGCAGTATGTCCGAACGCGGTACCTTCACACTTTGACTATCGACCATACTCATTGTCTTATCACTAGTGTCTAAGCGGTGCAGTCGATTGAGCTCAAATTGAGCTTGTATGTTATAGGTCACGGTCGCATGACTTGCGTAGATTTTGGTGTGTGTAGTGCTAATAATTTGTTCACAGGAAGTAATTCTTATGCATTTCGGCCTACGAATGCAAATCAATTAAAACGTACTAGTGTTTAAATGGTACATTCGAATAAGTTTAAAAAGGGTATGTATATTATAGATCGCCGTCACACAACCTGTATATCCGCCACTGGGTGTAATAAGCATCTTTATAACATAGTGAACTTTCTTGTATTACTTCAGTTTTAAAGTATTTCAAAGACTAAGATAACCATTCCCCTCTTCTTTGAAATGCAAGAAATTCCCTTAAAAGTGCTCCTATGAGAACCCATGAATGACGACACGATCCATAGATTGAATACTATTGATTTATACGAAAGTTAATGCGAGTCATGGAACTGACTTCACGCTAGATATAGACTTACAGAATTTAGAGTTATTTTTAGGTTAAAAATGCAAAATAAAATACCAGGGACCAAATAGCTGCCTGGTTTGTCGTTGCATTAGTGAGGTTCTTCGTATATGTATTATATTTCTAAAGATAGGTTTATATTTTTAAATTCTGACAAAAAAGATTGTACGGAAATCTATTTGGGCGGTCTATAAAAAGTCCTTTTCGTTTGCGCATCACACCGTTGTAAAATCACAAAATAAAAATATCATTATGTTCAAAATAATTATACAAAATAAACGTCTCCTTTTAAAATAAAAAATACGGTGAAGGGGATGGCATACCGCCTCAAATACAGCACTTCTATTCTGATTGAAAAGCAATTCGTATCGTAAATTTATGGACGAGAAATTTTCGTGAGAAATATCGTGTGAGACAATTCTCTGTCTCGTCTAGCGTCTCGCCTTGCTAAATATTTCCTTTCTCGTCTCGCGTCTTGCCTCGAAAAATTTTCTCTGTTTCGTCTCGCGTTCTAGTCTCGCATGCTAAACAGGAACGCGACACGATGCGATATATCTCGTGTCCATCCCTAGTTGCAACTCTGCCGGATTAAAAGTGGCTAGAATCACAGCGAAAAATGGATAGAAATGGCTAAAAATTATTTCGAGCTGAAAGAAAAATAAATTACTAATAAACTAATTGCAATAGCAAAACAAAATTTTGATTTTGCCTCGTTTTGAACGTGTCCTTAAAGGAATAAATTGTAACATCAGTCAAGGTGCCTGATTGTGTTCTCGCCATCTAGACAGTCGTCTACGAAGTTTTGTTTCGCTGTCGCAGAATGTCTACGCTTTTAAAAAGACGTAGACCATCGTTTATACCATCATGTTTGCGCATGCGCATTATAAAATAAATTTAAATAACATTTAATGAGGCAAATGGAGAATTACAGACACGGACAAGCGGAATGAACCTTTGACTAACGACATTTAAAATAGCTAGAAATGGCAGAAATAGCTTCAAACAGGAAGAATACGGCTTAATTCCTTAAGTTCTGATATTCTGATTGTCTGAGGTGGGTGATTGGATGGGATATTTCGGTGAAAGGTCTCGACATACAAAGTCAAATGCAAGTCATGAAATCGAAGAACCTTTCTGCGCTGTTATCTTTTGTCGCAAACATAGCCAGAAGTTTTTCTGGAGAGTTGTGAAAGGCAGCGGTGCACCCTGGCACCGAATTGTAAAAAAAATTTTGAGGTAGCTCGGATGATTCGTTGGGACGTGGGGGGGGCGGCGTTAAAAAATACTAACCAATAGTTTAATAGTTTCCATAGAATCAGGATTTTTGTAATTACGTTCCAAAGTGCATTTTTCACTACAATCATTATATTAAAGAATTATTTTTACATTTCAGAAAATCCGCATAATTGTTTCAAGTATCCTATCTTAATTTCAAATTAAATAAGTTTAAATGGAGCGCATAAAAATGTATATAATTTAATAGATATGAAAGAAATCATGTGTTTTTCGCATTTTTTTAAATTACGTTGATTATCAACTCGGGGGATCTAGTCTGAGGGGAGCTCGAAGTTTCGGAGAAAATCCGGGAATCTCCGGAAGGCTAGGTAGGCGGATGCGACCTGAATTTAAACCAGGCACCTTCTGTTTACTAGTTGAGAGCACTATGTGCTCGGCCACTGGTGGGGCACATCAAGTTTTTTAACTTAATTTTAAAAAAAGGAAGAAGTTATATGTTAAACGCGTATGATTTTTAAAAATAACTTTCACTTTCTTTGGTATAGTTTTGGATCATTATATTTAAAAAAAAGGGCCAATTATCTTTTATTTCGCATTAGAAAATTTCACGATTGCAAAACTATGAAGTAACGAATCCGAGTATCCGGAAATAACCTTCAAGATGTTTCTTAATCCACTCATCTTGCTTAGCCCTAAAAACTAATAAAATTTTCTAACGGTCCCACCACATTTCTGTCAATTCAACTCTGTTTAGGCAGAAAGATTCGAAAATCGAGATTCCAAATAAACTCTAAATTTGCGCTTTCAGCTTAGATTTATCAAAAATTTATTATGGCTAATTTTTTTAAGTTTAAAAAGAGTCTTTTTTATACAAGCCCAGTAGTTGGTTAATTGTTGAAAACTTTTTACTATGGATAATAATACTTTTATCACGAAAAAGAGTTCGCTTAAATATTACGAATGATTTATGGAAGAATTGGTTATTACAAGTGTTTCAGGCTGAAAAAGGGAGAAAACGTGAGGAAAATGCAACCCCTACACATTTTTAGTTGCTTTTTCAAACGATGTATCTAATTAGGGATTTATAAATACAGGGTGTGTCACAATTCTGTCCCGGGTTTGGAAGGCTTATAAAAAATAATATATTGCCGATACGGCAACAAAGTTATCTTTACTGAGGAAAGGAACACTACAAGTTTTGTTTCACAAATCACGAGCTTCCTGTATCTCTAAATATATACATATAGAGTGTGTCACAATCCCCCCCCCCCCGGGTTTGGAAGGCTTATAAAATATATTACCAATACAGCATCAAAGTTGACTTTACGAGGAAAAGAAACATTACAAGTTTTGTTTTTCACAAATAACCAGCTTCCTCGTCGTTGAATTTGTCGAGGCTCTATCGACGACAATCGCCGTCATCCGTGGCCACCACGCTCTCCAAACCATAAGTATGCGATTTTTTAATGGAGCTATATAATAAATCATGTGTTTGTGTCCCCTGTGCCTCATTTACGCCAAAGGATCACAGCCGCATTCGCTACCATTGATCGCGACAAGTTAAAGCGAGTATGGGAGGGAAGAATTTGACTTTAGACTTGATAGCTGCCACATCACGAAAGGTTCACATATTGAACATTTATGAAAAAAAAGCTTGTAACATTCTTTATTCAATAAAGTGAACTTTTTTGCTGTATTGGTAATATATTTTTTAATAAGCTTTCCAAACTCGGGAGGGAATTGTGACACACTCTGAATATATGTCTGTTCTTCTGTCTATCCTCTGTAAAGCATTAAGATAAATTCTAATATTCTGCGGTTTCTTTAAAAAAACGAAAGGAAAATTAAAATTACAAAATATTTAATTTCATTTGAAAAATAATTCCTTGTGTGGAGGTCTCTTCACCCTCCTGCCCCCGCACTACGGGGTAACTTTCAACTTTGTGTTCGGGGGTTTCGGAGGCTTACTGTATACCACTGCTAGGGGCGTAACCCTTGTGAGGAGCACTTTCCAAACATTGTGTTGAGGGGGCGCAAAATTCAAACCCTGCTAGAAGCAATCATGACACCTCAGCTACAATGGTGTTGCTGTTTCTTCTCAACCGAAAGCTGTCGACCACCTCAAGTTTGCGGTTTTCTTGACCCCTCCAGGAACAGAACAACCCTCTGCAAGAAACTCGCCCCCTCAATCTCAAGGTCATCCTTTTATGGCTATTTTATCTGCTAATCATCTGCAAAGTCAAGAAATATTTCTTGCTACTTCTAATTCATTTGAGACGATTACTTCTCACAAAAGCCTTTAAGTACTTTGTGAAAAAGCGCCGTATCCACAGTCTTTTGTCTTATCGAAAAATAGTAGCACCACACTCTTTGAGTTTCAACCAATATAGAAAAAAAAATATTTGACAGTAGAAAGATTGGAACGAAATTTTTGAGGGGGCTGAAGCCCCCGCAAGCCCCATGGAATCGACGAGTGTGGCCGTACATATATAAACTTAAATTCGGCTTGATGGAAAAATATTAAAACTCATGCTAAAATTACCCGGGGAATGATATATCCCGATATCCTCAACCCCGGCTTCATGTGTTCTTACATCGTCGGTCTTCTGTCAAATGAATTTATATATTTAAAAGGGGACAATGTGATCATGCTTTCCCCATGCTCATGACTAAAACTAAAAACTCATCGTGGTCAGGATGCACGAACTGCTTGTTGTACAAAATTTCTTCGGAAGACAATAAATCAAATAGTACAAATTGACATAGTTTCTATAAAACTAGGTGCAGAATTTGAATACGGCAGCTTTACGATTTCACATTAGTTCTGTCTCGGTATGTTGGAACATTCAATAATTTGAATACAGTGTTCAAACGCTAGTGCACTTCAAAGATTAGTGTACAGACCGCAATGTATAAGAATACATTTTTGTGACATGAAAAAACTGTGAATCCTACACTTACGAGAATCTAAACAGGTTGTAAAACGGAGACCTACAATATACATACTGAATTTGAACTTAAGCCCGGGTTTCCTGCGAGCGGCAGCGTCCAGCGCTCGCCTTTGACAACCGCGAAAAAGTGCCCGAGGTGACATCTGTGAAAAACTGTCCACCGCTGTCGCGAAAGGGTGGTTTCCTGCAGGCGCGCGAGCGCGCGGCATTTTTCTGCGTCCACTTTCTGAAAAACGGTTGTTTTGCAGACATTCTTCGTTTTAAGCTTAAAACGCTTCGCACACTGAAATTTTCAAAATTTTGAAACTGTCACTTAACAAGCTGTACTACATACACTCAAAAAAAATTTCGAAACATTTCATGAAATTATGAATGTTTCATGAAAAATTCTTAATAAGAATTTTTTCTGAAAATTTCACAAACTCCACTGCATTTTCGCTTATTGTAGTGCGTAAAGCAGCTTATGAAGAACCATCGTGAATCTTTTGGAGACCATGGTGCTGTTAGTTTATTTCAATTTGTGTAGCAAGAGTAAAAACAGACCCCCCCCCCTTGGCTACGCCCCTGATTCTAAGTATTATATTTTTTACAAAATGATTGATATTGTTATTGGGAAATTACGGAAAATTATCTGCACGAAGGATCTAGGCCGAGAGGTACATAATGATTGAATCAGTGCAAAGCGGCATAGCGGGGCGAATGCCCAGACCCCTACACGTAGGGGCCTCAAAATCCATCTAACTATTTTTCATACCTCTTTTTTTCTTCCTTTATTTCTTTTCTTTTGAATTTTATTTTTATTTATTTATTTATTTATTTATTTTTTTTTGTGTGTTGACTACATACTTACATGTTATATCTGTTATTATCTAAAAGCGTTTAATTCTGACTTTGAGTACATACAAATGTATGAAACGTGCTAACGTTATTTTCGTTTTTACCAAATATAACATGAAAAGGGCCCCTAGATTCACTCTCGCCCCTGGAACTCGTAAACCCAGGTTGCGGCACTGGATTGAATCAAGAAACAAAAAGTAAAATAGGATGTTTTTAAAAAATTTGCTTACCTAAACACAATAAATAATCACAGGGCATTTCTAGACACAATTGAAAATTCCTTTTTTAGTATATTTCAGGTACAAAGTCCCTTTAAATACAAAATTAATACTTAATGATGAATTAAACCTTATTTGTTTGGAAAAAAGAACGTACAAAATGTACTTTGATATTTTTCATATCTCATTCAATGCATATGTGTAATAGCAAACAGTATATACATTTGTAACATGTAAATATATTTTTTTATTCTTTTGTATCGTTGAGTATATAATTATGAAAAAAAAAAATGTGATTTATGAAAATATGCGACTGCTAAGTTCTGTTTAATCAAGCATTAATTAGTACTTATATTCTCCATTCACAATAAATAACTACTTATTAGTACTCATTTAATGTGAATTCGTTAAAATCCAAGGTACGTTGGATGGTGTGAATTTCTTTTGTGCGTTCAGGAATTCTCCAGGGCAAGCGGCGATCGCCGAGCGTCCACCACATTTGGACGGCCAGCGGCGATCGCCGAGCGTCCATCAGATTTGGACGTCCCCTCCCGCCGCTTTCGCGAGTAGCAAACCACTTTTAACAAACGCGTTCTTTGGACGCGAGAGGCACCGCTAAGGTCATTAATCACTCTGGTCGCTGGACGCCGGCCGCCTGCAGGAAACCAGGGCTTTATACGAATGCACCATTTAGACACTAGTACACCTTAAATTATTTGTGTCTATAGACCATAATAATGTATAAGAATCCTGTTTTGCAACCCTATTAACAAACTATAAGCTGTGCACACACCAAAATATTTGCCGGTCATGTGCCTGAGATCTATAATATACATACTGAATTTTCGCTTAATCAAATACACCGTTTAGAACTAACGTTAAGACAATGAGTATGGTAGACAGCCAAAGTGTACTGGTCCCGCGTTGGGGCATACTGCGTGGCAGTCGATCAAAGGATCTAGAGATTCAGGCGGTTTTATGTGCATGCAGATACAAAGTAAATACGCGTTAGAACCCCTTAAAATGGTCCTCCGCCCAAGTCCCCCTCTCCCGTGGGTAGATGCCCTTCGTGTAGGCTTGCCATAACACAAAATACTGAAATACTCAATAGACGCTAGCGCACTTTCAGGAACTCCCGCCCAATGTATTAAATTCTTTTTGCAGCCTTGTAAAAAACTACACATCCTGTACACGCGAAAATCAATATGGGTGGTCTATAATATATATACAAAATTTCAGCTCAATCAAATGCACTGTTTAGGAGCTATCGTGTTTGCTTACGTACACAAATCCATCACCGCAAAAACAACATAAATGAATTAATGCCCGAAAACGTGTAAATACATGAAAATCTTAAAAGTCGAATATTTTCATGATTACAATACTTTCCATATATGTTCGGAAAGTAAAAATGCGATAGATTTAAAGATGAGGATCATTGACACATGAGAGAAATGACAAAATAGTATTCCGAAAATCAGTCATCACATTTGCGTAATAGCAATATATATTTTTTTTATCGTAGCAGTTTCATAGTTTTGCACCATTTTATTCTTTATTGGACCTTTAATTATAACCCTTTTGAGCAGTATGGCTAACGGAATGTATGGGTACATCCACGCGCCACTGTAGCGTACGCAGACTTCCTTCAAGGGGAGGGGGAGGGAAGACATAATTTGCATGCACATTAAGAAAGTACTATCTCCGCATTCAACATCATTTCCCCCCTTTCTTCAAAAAAGAAATGGTATGCAAAAAACAAGAAAAAACATAAAAGTAATGGATGATTGGTACATAATTGGAGTTCATGAGATCAATGATGTTACATATGATGTTACATAACACATAAAACAGTATGTCTTTTCAAATTTATTAACATTCCTGATAGCCCTAGATCAGTGATTCCGGATTTCTTTCCATTATCTTGCGACAGTGCAGAGAGTAGTTTCTTTGGAAGGAGCTATGCATTAGAGTTGTGTATAAATAAACGTAATTTTCGCAAGGCATAAAAATCTAAATGCTTATGAGGTCGCATCGTGGCCAAGTGAATAAAACATTGAGTATGGTGGATTGCTAAACTATTAAAGTCCAGGCTTCCAGCCAACTGCGTCTATCTAACGGTCTGAAGTTTTGGGCGATTTTTGCCAGATGTTACGCGAATATGCTTTGAATTTCTGAAAAAGACCTCGCCCAAGGCAACGCCCCCCCCCCCGCTAATCAGATACCCGTCTGTTAGATTTGCCTCAGCAAAATACTCACATACTCATTAATGCTAACACTGACTGATCTAAAAATTTCGGTGTTAGGAGGATACGTACCCCTAGCTAAGCCCTTAACTCACACTTCCTTTAAAAAAAAAAATTTAAATAGACCTACAATTTAACCTTTCCAGGGGCGGTGTCAACATCGGTATGTCACTTTTTTACATTTCTTTAAAGTAAAGAAAGAACAACTACTAATTATTTTAACTTTTAAAATTATTAGGTCGGTGCATAATTATCAGGCGTTTTTCCCTTTCCCCATCGGCCGGAACAGTCCCAGCTTTCGCTCCCTTCCAGTCTGCCAAAAGTGCCTGGTCGTCAAAATCCGATGGTCGACCTCGTCCTGGCTTATCTTCCAAGCTAATGTCACCAGACTTGAAACGGGCAAACCACCCTGAATCGAAAGCTGGGATTGTTTTGCCAAATGGAGAAAGAGGGAAACGCTTGATAATTATATATATGCACCAATCTAATATTAATTAAAAGTTCTACTGTTTAACACACCTCCTATTGCTAACAGTTGACAGGACTGAGTTTAAAAGCGTTTTGTGTTTAAAAAAAAGATTTTTTTCTGTTGTATTGTATTGTGGCGAAATTACGCAAGGGCTATCTGCCAAAGAGAGGGGGTGCCTTGGTCGAAGGACATTTTAAAGGGTTCTAACGCGTATTCACGCTGTAACTGGAGAAAAGCGACCAAAACTCAACACTGTTAGATTGACAGCCGCAGAATAGGACAAAACGCTGGACATTCACACTTTAAACAATTTTTTTTAATATTGTAAAAAAGTGACATGCTGAAACTGACTGTGTCCACAAAAGGTTATCTTTTTATTAAAAAATAAAAGGAAATACAATCAAAGTACGAAAAATTATCTTTGACTCCCAATACTTCAATAAAATCATCTAGCTGAAGTAGCAGCTTTAAAAAAAAATTAAAAAAAATCCTCTTCAATATACATTGTCAGCGATCCAGAGTGGGGGGAGGGACACAGGAACACGTACCACCTGAAAATTACAGTGTAGAATATTGACTTCGTTTTTAAATTCAAGTGAATTTATTTACCAGAAATATGAGCCAAATGTTTTGTGCCACCTCCAGAATTTTTTCTGGATCCGCCACTGTCAGTATCTACCCTGTTCATTTTAAATTAAATTCAAAATGTGCAAGTTAAAGGGTTATTTGGGAGCGCCCCTTATTGTTGGGGGCCCAGGCAATTGTCCCGAATGCCATGCTGGAAATCAGTCCTTGCATGTATCCTGTGTTTTATGTACGGAACACGAGTCTAGGTGGTGAACCCACTCAATACTTTTACCTTTCATTCACCCTCCTCTCAGTCCGAAAAGCCGATGATTCGGATCAAAATTTTTAGGTTACTCGAACGGTTAGATGTTATACCGTATTTAAATATATTGGAACAATTTGTTATATTTTGTAACGGATCGTGTCAATATGAATGGCATTTCGTTATTGCGTTATAACGGTATGAAGATGTCGTTCTGTTCCTTTAACGTTATGGTCTCATACCGTATTTAAATTGTTATTGAACGAAAGGTTATATTCTAACTAATTGATACTGTATCGTTATCAAATAGTTATGTAAGTTTAACGTTATAAACTAAACGGTTAACATGATTAACCCAATGCATTCTGTTACTGTTCTTAGAGTTATTATGTATAGCACAGAAAAGAATAACGTTATAATAAGTGTACGTTGAATATCGTTATTAAATATAACGTTATTCCCCGAGCAGTTTTGGGTCAAGTAACCGAATACTGATTTCTCAAATCATTAACGTTATTGATTAAAACGTTATTTCGTGAAGAACGATTTGAAAGTTACGGTATGAATAACGTTATTTGGCTTGTGAATAACGTTATGATTTGTAACGAATAACGAATTGGTTATAACGCGCATTACGTTAAGTTACGGATCCCTGCTTATAACCTAAACCAGCTTGTGTTCACCTGACGATTGGCTAGTAAATTTACTCAAGCTGATGATCGTTTAATAAATTATAAAACACACACACACAAGGGAATTGTATCACAGAAATAACACAAAATAACACTAATAACACAAAAGAAAATTTGAGCATTGATATGTGAGTTATATTTTAAGGGGAAAATTCGCGAAAACGACTTAAGCTTCTCATAAATGCGTCATAAATACGTTCCTTTCCCTTGCCAATCAAAACAGAAACTGATTGTAATAATAACAAAAATAATTTTAGTTATATAATATATTTACTCTTGTTTTTGTTGCATAAAAAACACTTTAGAAGAGATTTCCTATTCGGTACGTAAGTTACTATACAGTCTTGGCTTAAGAGCTTTCTTGGTTTGATTTTTACGTTTGATTCATTCTTGTCAAAATAATACAAATTTGTTTTACTCCAACTGAACTGAAAATTAATAATAATTTAGATAACTGGCTTCTATAAAAGGCAACGCAAAAGTGCATGCCACCAGAATTTTCAAGACGGTATTTTTAAAATTAAAATATAAGCAATTTCCTGCCCATTCCTGTAATCATTTCTTCCGAGGAACTTATCAAGAAAACCTGACCTAACGGCGGGTGCGTTTAAAATGAAGCTGTACCATGTGGTTGCGTAAGGCAGCATTTCCACTAGATCTTTATTTCCCTTACTGCGCTTATCGCCGCTAAATACTCTACCCGAAGCCGCTGTTTCCGTCTTTACGGTCATTTTTTTTTTCGGAATAAAAAGTTCTCATTCCCTCCCTCTAACCCCGTAATAATCTCGTAAGCCCATTGGGTGATTCCATAAGAAACGCTGTCTCAAGCATCCCAATATGGCGGTAGCAAAAGTATGAGAGTACGGTCTCAGAGTTGCATATTTTTTAAGGATAAGTAGGCTCTTGATTTTTTTTCAATTAATCATCAATTTTAATCACAGTATTCCAAATTGTTATAAATCTGCTCTGGACAAAATTGATGCAATCAATTGGACCTAAAAAATCTTCAGGGAAATGACTGGACGCTCAATCTCAGTCCGTAATTTCATACACACGTAATAATAATTCCGTCATCCTTCCTTTTGAATATGTTATCCCTTATGTTTTAATTACTCACTCTTTTAATAATATTTCTATTTCTTTTGCTTTTGGCTCTCAGCTATCCGAGATGTCGCGTAGATCTATGACAAGATCTGTACTACTTAACTTATAACGTAAACCAGCTTTTACGTAGCTTGGCTAGTACGTTCCGCATTTGATTTTTGTCTTGACGCCTGGGTTCGATTCGTGCCGACGCTCTTTTGAGAGGATGGGCTTTGTTTTACTGTCGTTTTTTTTTTTTTCAGATTAAAAAATAATAACAGATTATAATATACTTTACTTATTTTTTCTGTAATTTATTTTACTTCGATTATTTTACTTCGATTTACTTCGAACCTGGAATTAAAAAATAATTAAATTAAGTTTTTTTTAGTAAGGCTCCTTCCTAACTTTTTCTTCAAAATCCTTTTGTTTCATTATTTTTAAATCTCAACCATTGGGGGCTGTAAATATTTTTAAAATAACAGTAATGTAATAACAAAATATCAAAGAAAATCACTAAAGTGAAAAATACGTTGATGCAGGGCATATAAGTTTTAAAATGTGCTTACGTAATTCATAATATGTGCTGACCTTTATAATATTCATTATGTATGTAAAATTTGTAATATAAATGTAAAAATCTTTGTTTAAGGAAAATATAATTTCACATTTAACTTCATTTTCTCTAATATTTTCCAAACATATTATAATACAATTAGCAGTATTGAGATTCTCATATTTTACATATTCAAACGCAAAATCGAAGATGTTATTTAGTTTCAGCTGCTTTTTGCAGTGAAGAGTTCCACTGTGTTAAATTTTAATGCCACGATTGCCAGTTAAACGCAGAAATTCGACTGTACTTTCTCCAAAAAGACTCAGTGGCACTTATATGAAATGATAATTTTCGCGAAGAACATTTTTGAAAGAAGCTAGTTTTTTATATGATTTATGTTTTTAGTGTTGCAACTATGAAGACGTAATTTTCGTGCCCTTGAAACTGCAACGTCAATTAAACAAACACAGTAATAGAATTTGGGGATAAAAATATTCAATCATTAACATCTTTTAAAATTATTACCTCACAAGCATTCTCCTCCCCCCCCCCACTCAAGCCCTTCAACTATTTTGTCATTAAAATAATCCAAAAACTATTAGGTAATTATAGCAGGTATTCAGATCACTATTCAAAATAATGTTTAGTTACATCCCTGATCACCTTATATCAAGCTTTTCTGTAAAGGTGGCCTAATAAATGAGCCAATGTGTTCAAATTAGGTTTTCCACAATGTTCTCACAGTCATTTTTGTCGAAATTCAAATGTTTCTCTAACCGTTTGGAATAAAGACCTATTTTATAAGATTCTAAAATTGATACTAACTTTATTTTAAGCTTTAGTGTTCAATTTTTATTCAAAACTTTTTTTTCTCTGTTTTGGTAAAATATAAGCGTTTTTCAGAAAAAATTGAATGAAACATCACAAAAATATTAAAAACAAATTAGTTTTTAATATTTTTGTGATGTTTCATTCAATTTTTTTTTTTATGAAACTAGTACTGAAGTATCATCAAACACTTATGAAGGGCACTTCTACCACATTTTAGCAAGATTCAACAAAAAATTAATGGCAATGAAACATTTTTTGATTATTATTAATTAGAATACTTAATTATTTTCTTATCGTCTCTCCGCGGGCACGAGAAAAACAATGATAACTATAAGCGCTGAGATTAACTTTGATCGAGCGTTTTACATAATAAAGCAAATATCATTTATGCTAGCGTTTACACTTGCTCTAAGTTTTGATAATTCTTGTTTCACTGAGATCCACAGTTTATCAATGCTTTCTTGAACAGCTTGCTGTTCTTCTATGCATTTATCAACATCTTTTTTATCACAATTAAGATATATTTTTTTAAACAGCTCACCACAATCGTTCTCATATTTAACGCCCTTCTTTTCATAGAGCCCCAGTTCAATATTTCACTGGTGAAATAAATTAAGAGAATTTGCATACAGTCAAACCTCGATTTAACGTATTTTGATTTAACGAATTCTCCGATTTAACGAAAATTTTTTCTGTCCCGATAAAAAGGGTGCTAAAATGCTCTGATTTAACGAATTTTTGGCTTTGATTTTACGAATAACAATCGTTGAAATAAAATCCGCACATAAAACTAAAACTTTGAATTTTTTGCACACAAAATTAATATCGACAAAAAGCTTTGGAAATTTTATGTGCCTTCAAATCACAGCCTCAAAAACAAAGCACTATCAAGGATTTCTTTCCAAAGTGCCAATAAGTATATATGTATGTAATAATAAAATAAACTTTTCTAATTTAATCTAATTTAATTTAATATTATTTGAAAAAGCCTTCTTTAATCGCTTTTACTCTTAATGTAAAGTTTGTTTCTCGGCCATACAAATATTACATTCAGAGACAATTTTGGAGTTCGATAAGGAGTAAAATTGTTGAATTAACAGTATCTGCAGTTTTCTGCGGTTTCGTTGATGCGCCCTTTAGAAACTTCTAAGTAAGCAAATATTTCTCATGGCTTGATTGACAATATAGTCAACTAATTACGTTTGAGAGTAACGACTCCGCGATCGTGCTGCGCCCTGCCAGCAGGTGTAGTAACTAGGAGAGTATTTAAGCAAGAGCGAGGAAATTTCGGGAGTTTTTGAGCTTTTTAATGAGCTTGGAGCTTTAGTTTTTTCCGGAGCTTTTAGAGACTGCAATGTAAAAAGAAAAGATAGCCACGGAACTAAAAAGGTCGCCGGCCTGACTCCTGCCCTCTGTCCGAACTTTGAAATAAACTATCCAACCTAGAAGCCTGGTGTGGTGCCGATCATTTTAACAAGGGATGGCGTAAGGCCATTCCTTACATGTAATAATTTTTAAGAACAAGTAACATTAAAGAATTTAGATAATTTTAAAGTTGATCTCCTAATGTATAACTTATAATTTTTAAGCTCGCAGTAAACAATAATCACTCTTTTTTTTCAAATCAATAGCCAAGGGTATCTTGCATTGATATTTTTATACCATACTATTTACAAAAATCGATATTCGATTTAACGAACGGAATAGTGGGTCCCAATCAATTTGTTAATTCGAGGTTCGACTGAATTTTATCGAATTTCATGAAAAGAACTGAACGGAATGTAAAACCACTGCTTCTAGACAAAAATGCAAATCTTGTACGTCAAATACGTAAGCGTACACCTGCGTGTAGGGGGAGGCAGTAGAGAAGCAGGCTTTATGAGCGCGCTTAACTTAAGACGCATTTTGTTCGCTAGCACACCTCGGCGAATTTCTTGGTGTTCTTTTGCAACAATCGGTTAATTTCAAATTGTAACAGTAAAAATGAATAACAACCAACGTTTAGATAATGGTATGAGGTGGCGAATTGTGGGGAGGCTAGAAGCAGGCCAATCTCAAGTCCAGATTTGTAGAGAATTCAATTTAACGCCCAGCGTCAGAGGCGGATCTACGGGGGGGGGGCTATAGGGGCTATAGCCCCCCCCATTGAAAATGAATTTACACTAGATAGAATAGAGTTTTGATGCTTAGTTAAAAACTGCGTGTCTAAAAAGCGATTGTTTTTAAATTTTAATTTACTTTTTTGATTTACTACTTTGATTTTTAGACTTAACCTCAATCAATGGTTTTCAACCCTTTCGTTCCCAGGCTACAAGTATTTTCAAAACCTCAGAGTCTCGAGAATTGCCCGAAATTTCACCTCCCCCTTGAAAAATTTCGGTTTCTTTTAAGGATGATCAGTAACCAAGTTGTTCTTGCCTTTTTCCATATATACGGGAATAGCGAAGAATAGTTCATTGTCAGAACGGGTTATGGTGTTTATGGCAAGCGCAAAGAACAGTGTTAGAAAGATGATGTCCATTAACCCCCTGCAAAGTCGTAAAAAGGGTCGCGCGCCTTGTGCGGTGCGCGTCTCGGTTTCTGTACTCATGTGTACCTGATGTGAGATACCTTATGATTGATGCGCAAAGTGCAGGGATGAGGGAGTGTAACATAGACATCATGTGACTAGGAATCCCAAGTGACTAACGGACTCCTGTACCGTTGTGAAAGGTTCTTTGTTCCGCCGCCGTTTGGATTTTCAGGGGTATTATGAAAGAATCTATGGCTAATTTTCCTCATCTGGTTTTCGGACATCTATTCTTCCTACAAAAGTACTACACCTGTTTTGAACGTTTAGGAATGATGGAAGAATTTCTTGGAATTACTGTAGTCCTTTTCCATACGGCCTTTTCTAAGCAGGCTTCAAAAGTTAACCCATTGAAATTGTTATCGCCGCTTGGTCGTACTTTTCGGGTGAAGCGCTGGTGTGATCCATTTGTTCTCTGTCTAGCTCCGTTCGTGTGTAGATTTTAATTTAAACAGATATTATGGCCTCCAGAAAGCGATCATTGAGTCGTAATATAGGGGATTATTTTGTGAAAATTCCGAAAAATGATAGTTTGTCTAGTGAGAATGAAAGCCCAAATCTTCAGGAAAAAATCATAGATGCACAGCCCCAGGACAAGCTATTTCAAGAGGAACAGCACTCACAAAATATGCATGCATCAGGAAAAGATGCAACACAGGTAAATATCAATATTTCGTTGTGTATTTTTAAATATATTAATTTGAAACGATAATATTTTAAATATGTTGCAATTTTAATATTTATCATATCTCCATTAATATTTGCTTTAATAAACATTTCTTTTATAACCACTCAAATGGCAAGAACGTAAATTTTAATTTGTTTTTCTGTGCGTGTCATTTTAAATAAAACATGCCTTTTCAAATATGTTCTGCTTAAGAGTAAATAAAAATTTGCAATATCATGAATAACTTTATATTATATAAAGAGGAATCGGCTGTATCTGCAGAATTGTTCTCTTTTAAAGAGTTTAATTTCTTGAGGTTTATTTTATACTTTCAGTGTTGTAGTTTTCCTTTTAAAAAATTATAAATGTATTAAAACCCTCAGCATTTCTGTTTGTACAAATAGATTTTCATTATGTACAGTTCTTATTGAAAAATTTCAAGATTGTGATTTTTATCTCAAGGCTTTTTTAAAAAAAATAATTACTCACATTTTAACACTAAATAGTACTTTGCACTCTTAGAAACGGGAAACTTATAAGAGTAGTGAAACAGTCAGGTAAAATGTTTTAATATGCAGTATTTTGTATTTGTAATGTTAATTTAAATTCTGAAATAAATTAAATTAATTTCTATGCCTAAATTTTTTTTCTAAGAGCTGTGTGGAACACTTGTTTACCGACAACATAGATCAACTTGTGAAGAAACACTTCATATTTTTTTTACTTTCTTTGACATTCGTTTACGAGTTATTTGGCTATAGAGAAGTGGAATGGAGCTTTTTTTTTTCTATGTGATTTAAGAAAATTAAAGAAATCTTAAACTGCATGTTTTATATGTACGTGTATTATTTACAAAGTTCTATTAATTTTAAATGTAAAAAGTTTCCTAAAAAATTATCTCCAAATCAAAATCTATGCCAGTGATTCTGCGTCTTGTAAAATATCTACACAGACTTACTTAATAACTTGGTATTGAGGGTATCTTCCATTAAAACTATATATTTTTTAAAGTTTTTGAAAATTAAAAAAGTAAATTAATATTTAGTAATTAATGTTCTTAGCAACAGCACATTTTCATGAATGTAGCAAATAATAAATAATTTCTTATTAATTTTTATTTTTATTTTATTGCTCTAGTTTTAGACTCTGTTGCTATTATCTCCATGATTAAAAAAAATCAACAAATAATTGTCTAACATGAAGTTGTATTGTAATACGTAAATTTATTTTAAAAAATGTTTATATAAGAATATTAAAAATGTATAAGTATTTTAAAAATATGCAAATTAACAGGTGTCTGTTTAGAAAAAATTAGGTCCGTCAATGGACTCTTCATATAGTATTTTATCGTAAAAATGTAACGTTCACAGTATTTTCATTTTAAAAACAGGTCTTTCACAAAATTCTTCCCTTGAAAAATGGACTCTTCAAAAATAGTGCTTATTTCCAAAATGATTGATATTTTCAGATTTACTGTCAATAGTCATTTTTGCTCTTATAGTTTGTTGTTGTTTGTGCTTTTTAAAAATATTTCAGAGTTTCTCACACACAAATTTTAATACATTTTAGGAATTACAAATGCTCCAAAAACAAATAAGTTTACACCTAACCAGCTCACGATTTTATATCTAGTGTAATAAGAAATTTGGAAATATATTGAAGGATGTATGTATGCATTTAAATAAATATGTATACAAAAATACAGGGGCAGGGGGTCCCAAAGAGGTGCTGGCAACACTTTTTAATTCTTTATTTATTAGAGCTAAGTGGGCAATATAAGTTGAAAAAAATGTTCAAAATAAGGTAGGAAAAAATTCCTCTCGTTAATTTTCCAAAAATTACACTTTTTCAATTTGCGTATACGACCCGGCGCAAAAAAATAAAATAATAAAATAATAATAATAATAATAAAATCCCAATTAGAAAAATGTGCCCATACACTAAATAGGTGATTTACAAAATTTCAGCCTTTCATAGACTAAAACATTTTCGGTCGAAACGATCGTATCTTCACTTAAGTATCATTTTATTTGTATTTCTACGCAGTTTTTATTTATTTTGTCTGAGTGATATCTTTAAACAAAGATGATCGAGAGCTGTACATTATTTTGAAAGTAAATGCTTATTGCTAGAGTGGAAAAAAATTACTTTTCATTCGTAATTTCTCTACTACCTCTAAATGCTGTCATTCGACGTAATTTTTCCCCCTTCGAGAGCCATTTAAACGTGATTTAAGTCAGCATATTTTTACCTTAATTTCTCTGACGATTTTTAGAATGTAATTCTCAAATTTTGTATACCACCTCATTAGTGTACAAGGAACATTTTACTAATTGGAAATTTTTTGCATGGCAGTAGTAGTATACACATTTTAAAAGCGCAGCTTTTTAAAAAAATAACGAGAGGAATTTTTTCATAGCGTTATCTTTTTTCCTACCTTGTTTTGACTATTTTTCAAATTTACACTGTCTACTTATCTTTAATAAATAGTGAATTAAAGCGTGTTACCACCTTTTTGGGACACCCTGCACATTTAATGTATTTGTTAATAAAAATCTGTACACGTTTATGCATTATATACATATATAGTTTTTTAAATAGAACTTTCTGAAAAATTACTCTAAAATATCTATGATGGAACTTTAATACTATAAATTCAAATTCGTAAAATTGTGCATTTTCAAAATTCACAAAGAATAGGACTCTATTTTTAAAAAACCAGTAACTTGGCAAGAAGAACTTGATATAACGCTCATTTCAAATTCACAAAATTATTACACAAAAACAGGACCTTGACTGGAAGAAAAAAAAAAAAAAAAAGAAAAGAAAAGAAAGAAAGAAAAAACCAGACCACTTGATTAAATTTATAAAAATAGTTTCCTTTTTGTGTTTAACAGTATATATAATATATATACATTTATATTTATCTATACACAATATACATGCATACATATATATATATATATATATATATATATATATTTAAACTCGGCTGTTCGAACCTCGTCAGGGGGAGACCTATCTTAGTATCTATCTTAACACACCAAAAATTTTGCTTTTCGTTATTTGATATTGTTGAGAGAGCTTTAGGCTAGTAGGGTTGCTGTATTTCGCCTGGTAACCCTATGTTGAAATTTTTATGATTGTAACCTATTTATAGAAAAATAGTGATGCAGGGGCGTAGCCAGAAATTTTTCATGGGGGGGGGGTTACGACTACTACAGTTCATATATATGTATACGTGGGTTTGATAATGTAGTGAAGAATATACATTTTGTATGGCAAAAAATTCCTCATGGGGGGGTTATGACCCCTATAACCCCCCCCCCCCTTGGATACGCCCCTGATGTGATGCATATTCTACAGCTTGCGAAATATTGTAACAATAGATTAAAGCTGTTGTGAACTAATAGTATTTAAATATATGCAAATTTATGTCGCTTTTTTGGTACACATTTTTCAGACAATTTTCAATAAAGGGGTGAGAGATAAAATGACATAGTCATTAATATTAATTCAGTTAAAAGAACACATTTTAAAAAATTTAAAAACAAACTATTTCTTCAGGAGTTTGTATGGTATAAGTTAATATTTCTACATATAAGCTTGCACATACATTATATAATTTACATACAGTTAAATGTACAAATTTCTTATTAAATAGAAAATATTTTAATTTTGCCAGTTTTGAACAATAACTACTCCTGAGCTTCACTTTTCCCTCTATTAATTCTGGGGATTTTAATGCAACTACCTAGGGTGGATTTTTGGATTAAAAGTCGGGTTTCTAGAATTTGAAAAACTATATATAATTTCTTTTTCTTGTTTCAGATTTTAAAGTGTAAAAAAATTAATTACTTTAAATATATTTTAGTTTTCTCTGGAGTCAAAATCTTCTATACATAAGTATGACATCGGCCATGCTCTAAATGGGAAGCTAAGTAATGAAGAAAAATTGAAATTTTTGTCTGAAACCTGGAAGCCCTCTTCAAATTTTAATTTTCCTGTCAAAGTAGAAGGCAAACAAACCCGAAAATTCCAATGGGACTGGCTTGAAAAATACGGTTGGCTTGCTTACAGCGACAAGATGGCTGGAGGATTTTGCAAAGTGTGTGTACTATTTGCACCTTCAGGCGCAGGAGTTGGAAATCAGGTAAAATACATCACATATTTAATTTTTAGGGTTCACAGAAAAAACAAAGATTATGCTTTCGCAAACGTAAACGTAAGTGTCAGTTTGTCTGATATTCATCAATTTTAGACGTTAAAATTGAATCCATATTCATGATTGAATAAAAATTATCCTTTCTCCACTTTTATTTTTCATCTGAGGCAGAGCGCTTTCGGTCAAATATATGCGACCATCATCAGTGTTCGATTAAGAGTTAATTAAAATAATAATAATAAAAGTATAACCATAATAATCAATTATTAATTTTTAAAACTAGAATACAACGAAACTTGCTATGAGCAGTAGTGCCTTAGGCCTGTTGTTCAAATGAAAGCTAGCAGACATTGTAAAATTTGAAACATAAGTTAGATTCAGGCGACAAGAACTGGAAGTAAATAAATATTCCACATCTTAGTATTTTATATTTTTTATGTAACCAATTTACATTCCATAAATAAGAATTACATTTCTAAATTCATTTCTCAACATAACGCTGAAAACTTGTAATTTACTGGAAATTTCCGTTGTTAAAATGTTCAGGAATTAAAAATTTTTTTCTTTTTCTTTTCAAGCCTCTCAAGACACTGGTGAAAGAGCCTCTGAGTAAATTTAAAAAAGCAACAGAGGAACTAAACCGTCACCAGTCCACCGAATACCACAAGTTCTCGACAGAAAAAGCTCTTTATTTTAAGAATAGCATGTCATCAACTCCTGGACCATCCAAAAATATTTCTCTCATGCTGGACAAACAGAAAGCAGAAACAATCGAGAATAATAGAAAACGACTAAGACCCATAGTTAAAACTGTTATGTTCTGTGCTCAAAACAACTTGCCATTAAGAGGCCATCGGGATGATGGAAAACTGAGCAATGAAGAGGAGCAAGATGAAGCATTAAGGGGAAAGCAGGGCATTTTTAGAAGTCTTTTATCTTTCCGTATTGATGCTGGAGACCAGGAATTGAAAACACATCTTGCTACTTGCAAGAAGAATAGCACGCTTGTTAGCAAAACAATCCAAAATGAAATTGTGGAGTGCGTTGGAGAAGTGATACGTACAGATATAGTGGAAAGTGTAAAGAAAAACATTTTTTTTTTCAATTATATGCGACGAAACCACTGATGTCAGCACTAAAGAGCAATTAACGTTTTGCATAAGATATATCGATATGGACACTTTCCTGACAAAAGAGGAATTCCTTGGATTTATTGAACTAAAGTCAACTACAAGCTTAGCTATTAAAACTGCAATAGACGAAGAGATGACAAAACTTGGCTTATCTTATGACTATCTATGTGGGCAAAGCTATGACGGAGGTTCTAATATGGCGGGTCGACTGAACGGTGTGCAAGCACTCGTGACAGCTCAGCAACCCCTCGCAATATACACACACTGTTTCAGTCATTCGCTGAACCTGTGTATTACAAAATCTTGTGAAGTACCCATCATAAGAAATGTTATGGGAACAGTTGGCACAGTTTCGAATTTTTTTTTCTGCCTCCTCCCAAAGAGTAAATGCCTTAGCTGATGCAGTTACTGACCTCAATATAACAGAGACAAAAAAAAAGAAAGCTGAAAACGCTTTGCCCCACGAGATGGGTTGAAAGACATGATAGTCTGATTACTTTCAAGGAACTTATAATTCCAATTATCACCGTCCTGGAAAAGTTAAACATAGGTGGAAACTCTGAAGCCTCCACTAAAGCTTATCTAATGATGAGTTCTATAAGAAGAAGTGAGTTTGTCATTGGCTTGCATGCTTCAGCTTATTGTCTAAGTTTTACGCTGAGATTAAGCGAAAGTCTCCAAGCTCCGAAACAAGATTTGTCTTCGGCAATGTCAAATGTTTTTGATGTTTTAGAAGTTTTCCAAAATATACGAAGAAATGTCGAATCAGAGTTTAGAGATATATTTGAAAACTCCGTCAGACTTGCAGATGAACTTGGCTTTGAAATTGTCATACCAAGAATATGCAAGCGGCAGACTGCTAGGAATAACGTTCCAGCGGAAAACTCTGAAGAATATTTCCGGAGAACCGTTTTTATGCCCTTAGTGGATCACTTCATTTCCGAATTAACTTCAAGATTCAACAGGGACTTCAATGGAATTCTCGCCCTTGAAGGTTTGATTCCTGCAAATATTTCTAAATATTCTGATGAAGCTATTTTGGCATCAGCAGTAAAATATAGCAGCTTTACTGACAAGTTGTCAACTTCTGAGGAGGTTTTAAAATCAGAATTAAAATTATGGAAAATGAAGTGGTCCGGCAAATGTTTTCCACCTCCCCCTATAACAATCACAGAAACTCTCGCCCAACTAGACAAAATTTTCTTCCCGAACATTTGTATTTTGCTCCAAATGTTCGGGACTATTCCCGTTACAACTGCAACAGCTGAGAGGAGTTTTTCCGTCCTGAAAAGACTAAAAACGTATTTGCGAAACTCAATGGGAGAATCTAGATTGAATGGTCTTGCCCTTGCAAACATTTGCAAGGATAGAGACGTAAATATTGATGAAGTAATAGATTTATTTGCAAAAGCAAAACCCAGAAGAATGTGCGTAAGCAATTGGGAAAATGAATAAAAAATTTGTTATTGTTCACTTTTATGATTGAATGGTTTTTCCGTAATTTTACTATTTTATTTAAAGCAAAAATAAGGAAATTTTGTTCATAAGCTAACTTTTATAAAATTACTATTAATAAAATTATGTACCTAAATTTTATCTAGCTACAACTATCAGGCAGTTTTTAAGAGTTGCATAATTAGAGGGAAATACAAAGATATCATTATGGAAAAAAGAGGTATGTTTTAAATTATTTTTTTACAGTCATTGTTTTTCCTATGAAGTGTAAGTTCTAGCAGGTTCGAGTACTTTATTTTATCAGAAATTCGCTCACCTTTCTCGAAATTCAATTACGTAATTCTATAGGTAGGCAGAAAAAAAATATACAGGCGGCATATAAAAAATCGTGCCAGATGTCGCCAAGCTTAGATAACTCAACCCAAATTATTGAATACCCAGTAAGTTAGCCCCCCCCTTTAACCAATCCTAGATCCGCCACTGCCCAGCGTCGTGTATAACTTATGGAAAAAGTTCCAGGATACCGGATCCATCGGGAGAAAGCCTATGGGCAAGGTCGTCCATGAGCCACGACGGCTAGAGAAGATCGCCATTTGCCCATTATAGTGAGGCGTAACAGGAGTGCTACAGCTTCTCCTCTCTCTTGTGACTTGTATGCAGTCACAGGAACCCGTGTATCAAGGATGACTGTTTCCAAAAGACTTCATCAGAGAGAGTTGTTTGCAAGAAGACCTGATGTTTGCGTTCCGCTCACTTCTACGAACAGAAGAATCCGTTTAGCATGATGCAGAGAGCATACAGATTGGAGTATGGATGAATCGGCAACCGTTCTCTTCACTGATGAGTCCCGGTTCAGCTTAAACAGCGATTCGCGCCGTACGTTTAAATGGAGAGAACCAGGGACCCGCCCTCCATTGTCCACGAAATCGACCATTACGGCAAAGGAGGTTTAATGGTCTGGGCAGGAATCATGTTGGATGGCCGCACACCTCTCCATGTCTTTGAAAAAGGCACTGTGACTGATATAAGGATAAGGTCTTGCAACCCTATGTTCGCCTTTTCAGGGGTGCAGTTGGCCCCCAGTTCATTTTAATGGTTACATAGAGGTCACATAGAGCTCTTCTGGTTGACAAATTTATAGAGAGTGAGGATATTCGCCGGACGGATTGGCCGCCCGGATGTCCAAACCTTAATCCTATAGAGTAAGTCTGAGACGCTCTGGGGAGGGCAATATCAGCTCGCAACCCCTCTCCTCTCCGAGAACCATCCAGGGAATGAAAACAGCGTTACTGAACGAGTGGGACCAACTGTCCCAGAAAATGATAAACTATCTTATTTCAAGTACGAAATCACGCTGCGAGAGCTGTATATCTGTAAGAGGGGACCATACCCCCTCTTAACCCATTTTTTTTTATTATTTCGCAACCGCTGTTTCGCAACTTCCGACTTCAATGTGTGCTACGCACAATCATGCGTGTGTATTACAATTATTAAACGGTTGTTTGTTTTGTATTGAATCAATGTATGTACAGCTGCGGGTAAAAAAAAAAACGCGTACTTGCTTGTTATTTAGCCGTCGTTCGTCGTACAACAGTTATATATACCATTCTTTTGCAAATAACGTATACTTTAATTTGTATAAGGAGCCGTCTCCATATTTAATTCTGCATCAATTTCGTTTTTCTCAATGGTAAAACTCTATTTTGACTTTATTAAACGAAAGGAAACCTTCAAATTACCCCTAAATATAAATGTTCACCAATTTTCTGCGATAACTTCCGGAGATATTGCGAATTCGTTTTTGAGCGATTTTAAGGGACTTTCTGCAAATTGAAAAACGCTATTTGTAGGTTCCGAACTTTTCGCCTTTCACTATTTCCTCTCGTGATAATTGAAATAAATAAATATTATTTGCAGGGAAAATACTGTTTCTAGTCTTAAATTCTTTTGTATTGAGACTATCACGGGCAGAGATTAGAATATTTAGTCAGTGGTCCAAATGAACCATGCCTCCAAAACTTCTTGGTGATGTATATGATTTAAAGAAAAAATGCAAAATGACTGCCTACGATTTTGAAAATCTTTCTAATTTCGAAATTGTTATTGAGTATTTGAAGGTTCTCTTAGACAGGTGAAATGTTGCCAGGAGTGAGACTCTGTTCTCTGCTCTTCTGACTACAAGCATGAATGTTACTCAGCTGCGGTCGAACTTGAAGAATGGCTTCATGGTTAAAATATATTTGTTAGAATTTCATGTAAAAAGTGTAATTACTTTTTTGCCGACCTAATATTATCACTGTGTTTGTTATTTCACTTTCTTCATTTAATATTATCGTCTACAGTGTGCAATATTTTTATAAAACTTTTGGCTATATTTTAATTTATTGACTGATGAAAATTTAGACAGAAAAATCTGATTTTGAAGGTTCTCTGAATGTTTGATAAAGTATGGGGAAGTCCTAAGACCTAATGTTTCAGATTTAAAAAAAAGTCAAATCCATGCCTGTAATGTTAAGGATGTTAGTTTTTCAGAAACAGGACGTTGTACTGGAAGGCATACATCTACTGCATTTAATTCTATACATGGAAAATATTATATTTGGGGGGAAATATTTGCGGACGCAAAAATAGAGCTTTACGGAATCACCACTAAACAGTCTAAACTTCCAGTTTATTTGCTAAAATATTTGCTATCTTTTAATGCCGCTAACTTTTACTATTTTTATTTTAAAGAAATCTAATTTATGATTATTTTACACAATAAAAAAAAATTGTTACTCAGTAAATTTATATATGGTCCCTTAACTCATGAAAATAACACATTTTGTCTAATATAAATTAAACTACGTAAAAATTTGAAATTTTGCACAGCCATGTTGTATTACTCTCTGCATCAATTTCCATTGAAATTTCGCTAGGTTGCAATTCATGATATTTTTAATATTAATTTAATAATCCATAATTCCTATTATTATCTTATTGAAAATGACAATAAATGCTAATTATTTTTGAGTCGTTTAGTTCTAATAGTGAGAATAAAAATCAGCTTCTTATTATCAGTATTATATGAGATATGAATTAAAGTAGGAAAAAATATTTTAACATATGGGGAGGGACATTTTGAAAGCTCACAACTCCCTCATTTTCAGTTCCAATTTATTGAAAATTGGTATTCGGGGTTAAAATGAGCTAGATTTTTGAAATATGAAGTGAAGTCTAGGAGTTGCTGTTCGAAAAACAAAAGTTGGTGCGAATTTCAATATGGAGATGGCCCCTTATGTAATTTTTATGCATAGAAATTAAAGTATACGTCAGTCGTAAACGATTAGTATATGTAACTTTGCTATAGGCCGAACGACGCCCGAATAAAATACCAGTGGGCGGTGTTTTTTTTTTTTTTTTTTTTTTTTTTCTCGCAGCTGTCATATAAAATTACATTAAAATTAGTCCAGTTATTCTAGAGATAATCGACCAAGTCTTCGAATTCTCGTAATTTCTTACACCAGTGTAAGTTCACCAAAAATCAAATTTTTGGATTACATAAAAAATACACATGTATTTGGAAAGGTGACTACCACGTCAATTTGCCTATAATAATTAAAATTTTAAAAACTCAATATACTCTGGAAAAATCGTAGTTGACTGTGAGAATTTGTATTTTGCTAGCAGATGCTTGTATTCAATATTAAATTAAAAATACATTAAAGCAAGATTTCTAAAATGCGCTGTTGTGGACAAATTACACAGCCTTTTAAGAACACAATACTGGAGGAAAATTTTAAAAGTATTAATCCATTGCTGAAATACTGCAAAAATACCTAAGTGATATAAGTCCCATTGCTTAACATGGAAAGGAAGCTTCTTTGAATCTATCGAAGGAAGATCCTTAAGAAGGCCACACCCCCTAGGTGACATGACTGAGTTGGCAATAGGGTGTGACCAAAGTATCAGCACCGCCTCCTGCCTTATTTTTCAGCCACGGATTCTTATCGAAAGAGATATATAAATGTAAAAGTCGTATAAATGAAAAACGCTTAAACGGTGCTTTACTGAATATATGCTGTAAAATTCATTTGGTTTCGCTTTTTTTTAAATTTCATTAAAAACAACACTTTAAAATTGAACATTTTAAATACAACCATAAAAATACGCTGTTTTTAAAAGACATTTAAGCACATTAGAAATAAAACTATCACACCTCTTATAAAATAATTTAAAAAATAATGAAAGCTAGTTTTTTTTAAGATATCAGTAGAACGGCGACCGCAAGAAAAAAAATTGACTATTGAAAATTAAATTTTTGTCTCAGTATTTATTTTTGATTATTTGAATAAAATGATTAGTATTTTATTAAAAATTCCTTTCAAATTTGCTACTTGTTTGCTGAAGTCTGGGTCTACATGTGACTTAACAAGAAAGGCAGGTACCCGCCTTCACACACAGAAGAATAATAACATTTTAATCAAGGGTATGACCGCCTATCTTTTCTATCTGGCTCTCCACCTTACTTTCCGCCTATCGATCTCTTCAGCCACGAATTTATTACTGTCTATCATGAATATAGCTGCATCTCTAAGATAAAAAACAAGTTAAACCCTATTTTTAAAAAAAATCTTGTAATAACTTTTGCTATTCTTAGCTTTGTTAACTTAAACTTATTTTGTTTCGACTCGTTTATAGTTAAAATTTCCAGCCGCCCAAGTGGTGTGCTGGCTAAAACACAATCCCATCACACCTTGGGCAAGATCGATTCCAGACTTGCCCAGGAACTCGTCCGGCCCTTCATAGACGTGACCCCCCACATTAAAAAGACCCATACTTCTAGCCGTAGTAGACGGAAATGCCTCATCGGCAAAGTTATACTTCAAGACTTGAAGAAAAAGTTATACTTCAAAATATGGTTTTCCTTTCCTGTTCAACTTTTTTGAGAGTATGAAATTTTCAAAAAATGTAGAACAGGCGTGTCTGAGGAGATAAACAAGCTTCAGTGGTCGTATCACTTGAGGTCAAGACAGGGTGCCACAGTAGCCTGCCTGATGTCGTTAGTCTCGATACCAAAAGCTCTGGATTTTCAATCCAAATAGTGATGGTACACCGGCGTGGAAAGTAATTTTTAATGCAACCAAAGTAATCCAATACTGCATTACTTATCTGGATGTTAAACTATGTTCCCTATTCCACCTCGATATTTACATAAAATTGGAAAATTTTAGTTTTTCGTCTGTAGTTTTTAGTAAAACTAATAATCGTTTCCGTTTGAACATTACCTGCTCTGGAATGGAGAAAAACTTGTCTCAGTCACTGTAAATAACGGAAAGGTAATGATTCACAAACAAAGCATACGATCGGCGGGAGTAATCGTTTGCTTCGAAAACGGATCATGTCTGAAAAAACTGCTGCCAATCTTTTGTCCGTTTATTCCAGTAAATATTTGCAACTTTCATACCATATTACTAATCTTTATGTGACACAGAAGTTTTATAGTCTTTGTTTAAAATTTGTAGGAAGGCCACATTTTCCCAAAAGTGTCGCTGGGCTTCCATAAGAAAATTGCACTGGTGCCTTTAATTACTTTTATGTCTTTATCACGTTGGTAGTTGCTGGAAATAATTCTGGGTCAATTATCAAATTCCGAACTTTATAGGTTTTATTGAAACAGGGTTTGCAATCCCTAACGTGAAAATTGTTTGACTATGAAACTGTGACAGTTACTTGATTGATAACAAAAGCGCATGAAAGGTACTAATTAGAATTATATAATCTATTTTTTCTGATAAATGTCCAACCAAAAATAAGGCAGTATTTTCTATTTTTCAATAAATTAGGGATGGTGTTTCGGGCAAATTTTCCAAGTAAACGGAGAAAAAAATTCAGCTAGAATCATGAAGTATCAACTGTGATACATATCAATTACACAGACGATTTATGTGTGGAACACTTATGAAATAATAATAATAATAATAGATTATCTGTAGCATAGTTTTTCCTTATTAAATCTGCTGAAATAGGCGTTGACTAATTTTAAGGTAACGCCTACACCCTACACAAGCAAGAAATCAAGTCATGTAGGCTGTTACATTAGTTGTAACCGCCTACAAAGCGGCACTTTGAGTCTTGTTTGGTTCTTATTGCCACAAAATGATTTCCAATTACCAGTAATATATAAACACATGTCAAATTGGGTTATATATATTGCAGGCATTGTGTAAGAATGCCTGCACAGATTTCATATGTTAACTCAGTGAAACCCTTTTGGAAACTAATATTTAATGAAAAAAAATCAACATTTAAATTAGATTAAGCTTGCAAACGCTAACATTTGAAAGTTTATTTTTAAATAAATTTTCAAATAAATTTACAAGTGCTTTTTAACAGTCAAAGAATGTGCTAGCTCATGTATATAATAATAAGATGCTTTTTTAAACAATTCAATACAACATACGCTGTTCATCTATTCCTTTGTGGAGTTTATAAAATTATAACAGGAATAAACGAATAATTGCTTTGTTTTCTCAGTTGATTGAACTTAAATTTGTTAGGGAGTAGCCCACGTTTAACATTTTCGATCTAGAGGGCTCTGAATACGTCACGTTATTTTATAACCACCCTATATATAAACTTTCCTGTATTAGAATCCATTGTTTGAATCCCCAATTTTCTACATTTCCTATTTTCTATATAAATAAACTGCTCTCGCTTTATTTAATTTAAACTATACCATTAGTTCGCGAATAAATGCTCTCTTGCATGAACCTCAACTCATGTGTTCAGCTACACCGTTGAGATTTCTGTGTTTTTGTTACAGTCTTCTCAGAGGTGTGTTAATTTAACCCTTTCGGACCTAAAAAAATCATTTGTTTTTGAATTAAATAATTTTTTTTTGGATAATAGAGATTAAATTCTCTCGCAAGTAAGAAAAATAAAATAAAAAATCCTAGTCCCTAAAGTTTTGGGGAAAATTGGTTTTTCTTCATATTCACAGTTCAAGGCATTCATATTGCACGACAATATAACAAAATTTTGTGTCCTCAATCGAGCACACAAAGGTTTTATACGTCAAGCTAAAAAAAAAAAAAAAAAAAAAAAAAAAAACCACCAGAATTACTATAATGCAAGGAAAGAGACTTTTTAATCGAGATTTATCTCGCATGTTTGGTACTGCACAGATCTTCTTCAAGTGAAAGGCTCGCCGTTTGTGTGTGGCCTTGTAAGTAATAAAAGGAACCATCTGCAAAAATGACGCATCCGTACCACGCCATCTCAATGGCTAGGTTACAGTTTGTTTTAGGAATAGTGGATCGGAGAAATGTTCTGGAAGATTTCATAATGTAGAAAATACTGCTTTCTGTTATTCAAATCTCAATTTGAAAGTTCGAGCATTCTCATTAAAGGTTAGCTTTTATTTAGTCACTATTTAATGTAAGGATAAAAATTTACTTTTTAAATCTGTTTAGGCTTGCGTTATATTTTTCTATACATATAGAAATCAAACACGGTTATTTATTTATTTATTTTTACATTTTCCAATACTTAGTTTTTTTCCCTTGATATATTTTTTTACAACTAAAAATTCACATTATGCTATTAAGTAATGTATATCTTACCAAACCGTCATAAATGGGATAAATTGTCGGACACCTAAGTTCTTAAAGCAAAACGCAAACTACTATAGCCAACATCACCAAGATTCACAGACTAACACTCAAGAACGTAGAATAAGACTCAGAACAATTTACGACTCTATTGGTCAAACTAAACATTCAACCTCTGTGTATGCTATAGATTTTAATTTTATTCTAATTATCGCTAAGACATTTTTGTTAAGTTTTAACCTTCAGTACCCCAATGTTTAGCTTAACAACCAACTACAAATCATTATTTAACTGAAAAATTAATGATTTAGCATTAAGTTACATAAAAATGTTCCACCCCATATTAGAGAACGAGAACAAATTCTTTTTGTAAAATTTTTCTTGGATATTTTACTAATAAACATATGTAAATTAATCACAGTCAGTGGCGTAGCCAAGGAAGAGGGGGTTAGGGGGGTCACAACCACCTCATGAGGAATTTTTTGCCACACAAAATGTATATTCTTCATTATTACACACACGAATACATCTGAGTTGCAGTAGTTGTAACACCCCCCCCCATGAAAATTTTCTGGCTACGCCACTGATCACAGTAATTAAATTTATATAAAAACATATAGAGAACATTTATACCTTTCTTAGTAGAATAAGAGTCATCTTTTTTTGTAAACAAAATTTTTTTACACACGTTTTATTGCAAAGGCGGATCTACATTTTTTAATGGGGGGAGTGTAAATAATGAGTGTGGTGAGCAGCATTAAATGCTCACATTAAGTGCGGTAAATTAATGTTCATTCGTTTTTAAATGTATACGTGAAAGAGAAACTTCCCAGTAGTAGCAGCAAGTATGAGAGTTTTTCATGAATACAAAAACATCAGATGATGGAGGAAATTTCGAGGCGTGGTTTAGTGCTCCGCCCACTCAAATTGACAGTTGCTTTGGTAAGTAATAGGAAAATTAATTTAAAAAAATAGTTAATAGCTTATGAGCTAGCAATAGATTTTTACAATTCTTTGTTTATTACACTATACTAAAAAATCTTAAATTTAACAACCCACAAACTGCATGCTTTCTTAGATATAGATTTTCAGCTAAGTAATATTAGAAAAAATAAAAATATATTTAAAGATTAGTTTTTTTAATCAAAAATTTATTTTTACTTGTCATGTTACTGTGAAAGTGAATAAAGCGAGAATGTGAGACAAATTAAATATGAGGTGATTTAAGTCATTAAAAACTGACCGGGGATAAAACTAAACTAAAAAAAAGTAGTTTTACTGTCGTCGTTTAATTTTTAAAGTTCATACTGTAAAATTAGCCTATGGAGTTCGATTTTTTTTTTCAAGCTTACAAGTTCTATGACAACGAAATATTTAATATAGAGGACCACTGTTTGCAAACTATAACGTATTTCAAGAGACCGTTACTAAAAAACATTTTAAAAATGCGTTTTTTTTTTTAAGATTCTGAAATGTACTGAAGTTGTAATGCATAGTGAAATCTCAAGCCTGTCTAAAGCGTATCCTTAACTACGCGGAAACTTGTTCTTTTATCAAATATTTCTTGGTCCTCTGAATACTTACTCTAGGATATAACCAGTTGAGAATTCAGAAAAAATTTTTGGAAGGGGCTAATTTAAAAAAAAAAAAAAACCTTTTGTGACCTAAACACGATTTGCAATAAAACAAAATATCACTCTAAAGTATTGTAATTTGTTTTGGGAGGGGTGAATTTAGAACAAAAGGTTATTTTCCCTATGCAAAATTTACATTAAAGTAAAATGCTACCCTTTAGAAATGTCTTTGGAAAGGGGGAGGAGGGGCGCTCAAGCAAGCCTCTTAACCCTTAATTTCCCTGTATCCACCACTGGATATAACTTATATTTAATGGAAAACTGCGTCAACGGAAGAACATTTATTTCCGTTTAAGACAAAATTTTACTATTATACAGTAAAACCTAATAAATTTCAACCGAATCCTTTTCACTAATTCGATTAATATTATTTTAAAATACAATTTAGTTTAATTTATTCGAGTAATTCCTCCGCGTAAAATAGGTAAATGAATTTTCTTGCGAATATAATTTTATATCATTACAACATTATGGAATGGAATGGATGAAAGAAAGACTACCTATATGAGGGTTTTATTTTTTTAAAGTCTTATGAATGTTTGATAAACTAATATTTATTTGACTTCGACGCCAATCTCTATTTGTAGCAAACGGAATCACATTTTGAAACAAATTTGAATCTCAAAAAAAAAAAAAAAAAAAAGAAGTAAAGGAAATTGGGTATTTTCTTGGGAAAGCAAAACACGTAAAATGCAGACGATGAAAGTCTCCTTTCCAGTGAAACGAAACTGCTTCTGGTCAACCGTCACCTGCGTGACCCCAGAATTGACCCTCACTTCCCTGCCTTGCTCCCCTTCCTATATCACATAGAACTAGGATAGGGACGTAGAAGAGAAATGAGTATGGAGATTCCGACCGCAACATGTACGGGAGGATGGACGGAAGGAGGGACAGATTTCCTACTGGTGGGCGTTTTCCGTTTTCCAGATCTCCCTTCGGGTCGCGTATAGACAGCTGTCACGGAGTATGGATTCATTTATCACTAAAGGACTAGAAAAGCGCTCTTCGCCGCAAAAAGTGCATTCAAGTACTTGTTAAACATCTTTGCCGCTTCGTGTGTTAGTTGTTTGACAAACGACTACGACTCTTTTGTACACAGCACGTTTACACCATAGATCTTCTGTTCTATGGTTTGCACTAAAATGGTACTTTTTTTTATGAATGCATGGGATGCACTTAATAGAGTATAGTGGATTTTTCTGTTTGGCTTGTCTACTTAAAAGTAATTGAAAGAATATTCACAAAAGCAGCGGTAGAGTTGAAAGGAGTAACTTATCTGATTCTTTCGATTTATTCTGATCGTTCGGCGTTCTTGAAATAAATATTTTTCAGGCATTGCTATATTACAAAACAGCTTTAAGCACATGCACATGAAGACTTTTCTTTCAAATCTACGACTTCACTGTTTTGCAGTTTTTAATTTCTAGCTATTTCACTCGCGGAACTTAAATCTCTGAAGAATGTCGTTGGCAGGTATGATCCTCACCGTACAAGAAATTGCTAACAAAGTGTGTTCTACATAAATTTATTAGTAAAAACAAAAGTTTTGAAGAAAAAATATCATTTTAATTTTATAATTCTGTAATCGGCTATAAATTACGTCGATAATGAATCAGTTTATAGAAACTACGACATAAATTTTTCAATGATTAATATTTTAAAGACCTGTCATCTGATAAAAGACCTTGCATCACAATTTTTCATAGGACCACTCAAAATGTAGCAAAGAAATATAATAAGAATGTCCTAGGAAAAGGGAGCAGAAACGTTTTTCCATCTACATGGTAGATTTTGGATTGTGTGTGATTAGGGCGAACCTGCGCGAAGGGTATCTGCCTAAGATGGAGGATGCCTTGGTAGGAGGACTTTCTAAGGCGTTCTAACGCGTATTCACATTACATTTGGAGAAAACCTACCTAAACTCCAGACCGTTTGATTGACGACCGCGCGATGGGACCCAAACCCAGGACCTTCACACTTCGGTCGTCTACCATTTCAGTGATATAACCACTGTGCCATGGTGAGGCTCGTATATGGTACTGTGGGAAATTCATAATTTATTTTTTTTAATTATGTATATTTTTTAATGCCATCAATTTTTCAAATTTTGGTACAGAAAAAATAAATGTCCGTTTCTATTTCTGTGATTTTATCACTGCCCTACTGGCAATCCTAAGAAAAATTACCTTTTAAGTTTAAAAATTTGTAAATTTTGATATCAATTTAAAATACGAAAGAGAGAGACTAATTTTATGAAAAATAATAGTAATAATAATAATTGTTATGTTTCATAGCGATAGCATTAACATCTTCACTCATGTAATAATCGCATTTTTTTGCCAGTTTTTCATGGTGAAAGTCTAGGTGCGACTATTATGAGGGGAAAATCTAGTACATAATATTGGAACTCTAAAGCTATTTTTTCTGCTTCAAAATGGGGGTGCGACAATTATGTGAGGGCGACT
>JAWZYV010015310.1:0-69850 GCA_038373885.1 Cheiracanthium punctorium
TAAGGCTAAAGTAAACAAACTTTCGACCAAACTCAAAGCTTGGCGACACATCGGCGCTTGGCGAGGACACCCGGTAACTGAATTTCCCCCCTCTTAACGCTTACAAGCATGCATCTTGAGAATGAATTCGGGTTCAGGAAACCATCCTGTATTCTATTAGTTGCTGCATTACTTTAGTACTGAGAAATGTAAAACTGATTCATTATACATTGCTTATGTGTGATTTAATATCAGACATATTAATTCTAGATTTTTTAAAGTAAAAAGGAATAACTATAAAGAAAATTATTAAATAAATAGTCCTAGTTCTGCAGTTAGTTGGCCTGCAAAGGGTTTACTGACTTAAATTCAAACTGAATATATAACTATGACTTAAAAAACATAAAGGTGAAAAAAATTAAAAAAGTAATAGAAAACAGCCAATCAAAAACAACATATTTTCTAATGAACAATGATATACTTTTATCTATGGTCATAAAACAAATTAGGAGCCCCTTATAAGCATCAGCAGAAAAAGATAGCCCTGCATTAAAGTTGAAGTTATTTTTATATTTAATTAATTAATTAATTATTATTTTGTAATGAAAGATTTCTTTCAGACTAAAATTATTTTGCTTTGAAATAAAACTATAAAATTTAAATCCAAAAAGTGTTATACTATAAAAAAATCTTAATAAAAAAAACCCACCCGGGTTGCGTTAAAAAAAAAAAAAAATCCCAGGTTTTTTAAAACCCTGGCTCCTGTAGTGATAAAGATGCCATTTTCGATGGCAATATTATTTTGTAATCCTTAATACTTTTGATTCATTTGAAATAACTTAATATCTCTAAATGAGGCTTTAATGAATTTCTGCCCATACAGCATAACGTATGGATGTAGATGTTACAACAATCCTTAATATAAAATTTCAACATTGTACGACTCAGTTTTTGAGATATGTGAGTTACATACATACGCACGTATGTACAGGCGCCAGGGAAACACTGATCAAAATGGTCTAGTTGTCAGTCAGATCAGAATGGTTGTACATGAATTTATATGAACATACATGCACACAATGAGATGCCATGCAAAAACTCTTAAAAGCAAATTTAGAGGCAGTCAAAATCTGGATACCGAATTTTTTTTGCGATCGCATTACTTCTTCTGTACATACAAGGAACTAAAATTATAAGTGTTTATAAATTGTACAGACATACACACAGGCACAGTGCCCCCCAAAAGTGATAACATGCTTTAATTCTTTATCTATTAAAGTTAATTAGGCAATGTGAATTGAAAAATTGGTTAAAATAAGGTTTAAAAAAAAGGACTATGTTAAGAAAAAATTCCTTTTGTTCATTTTCAAAGAGTTACACTTTTTAAATTTACTTACAACTACCATAAAAAAAAAATCTTAGTAATTAAAATGTACTCAAAGCACAAATGAAGTGATGTAAAAAATTTCAGCCTTTCATCATATAACGTCTAAGAAATATCTAAAGATGATTGGGGTCTATACTTGAACTTGAATGTAAATACTCTTTCATAATATCTTAAAATGTGATTGTTCAATGTGATTTTTTCCCCTTAAACAGCTACTGAATAGTGGTTTAAGTCAGTACCTATTATCTTCATAACTTTGACACTTTTATGGATATAATTCTCAAATTTTTACATCACTTCATTAGCATATGGAGCACATTTTACTGATTGGGGATATTTTTGTACGCGGATACAAAAAGTGTAACTTTTTGGAATTTAACGAAAGAAATTTTTGAATGAGAAAATATTTAATTGCTCCAGGGCTTAATTTCTAGCAACAAAAGGTGCCGGAGCCTTAATATTCTTATATTCATACTCAGTAGCGAACTACAAACCCCTGCAATATGGGGCTGGTAGCACATTTCATTCAAATAACGATCATTTAAAGATTTTCCCATATAATAATTATTTCACACAACAGTGATATAAAATTAAATAGTCAGAAATTAGCAAGAAGGAATATAAACATTATGCAGAAAAAACCCAAAATGGGGTCGCCTCAGGACTCTCAAATCTGTTGGAAGTGAAGCGAGTCTGCTAAAATCAGTTTGTGCTTGAAAAGGGGAAAATTTATGAATTAATGTACTAGTGTTGGGCTTTGGAGCATAGTATTCATGAGCTTTGAAGGTTTTTGCCTAATATGTAAAAATTCACGCAGAAAAAAAAAGAAGTACAGGGGCAGAGTTACAGTTTTTGATTTCTGTTCTGATACTAGCTTCAAGCAAAATTCAAAAATGTAATTGTAGACTTGTTTAGTACAGTTTTATGTGTTAACATTGTGAAACAGAAATATTTTCCATCTAATAATAAAAACTCAGAAGCTTTAGGTAACATAACGGAATTATCATAAATTTACATTTCGCACTCGTGTTTACTGTCAATTTAAATAATTATGCTGCTAAGTACAGATTACATTAATGGGTCTATGTCTTTAATTAGATTGATTTATTGGATTATTTTTTAATTCCATATTCATACGTATTAGATTAATTACATGTGCAGATGTGTTATGTGATGCATATGTTACAATTTCTTTATTAATCAGATAACTGGTCTTATTTAACAGGCATTTACATATTTAAAAGAACACTATGATAAATAATAATAAGCAGAACATTTTACATTTTATAAAAGAAAAAAAAAACTATCTGAATATATCGTAATAGAAATTTAACTAAACACTTCGGCTGAATCCTAGTTTAGGGTGCTTCTTCGCCAACGAGGCGATAACAGGTATAATGTGGTAACCTTGGCGACTTTATTTTGCGTTCTGGCAACCATGTGGAAATCCGCCATTTTGTTTCTGTATCGCGCGTTTTTGACTGACGGGACTTTTATTGTTTACATTATTAAATTTACTCTACTAAAAAGATAGGGGGGGGTTGAGGGGGGCACAGCCCCCCCTCACACAAAAAGTAATTAAATTTTACTAAACCGATTCTATATGTACATGTAAGCACTTGTGAGACGTTTTAGCCGATGTTGTTAGTAATGCTTTACATGAGTTAAGTCGTTTCTTTGATTTACGCATGCGCAGCTGTGTTTGTATGGGAGCAGAATGATATGTGGTATAATTTAGTTTTGGTTTGAGAAGGATTTGATCGGCTTGTGTTAACGGAGCGCATGCGCGGCGGTTGGTTTGAATTTTTCTATTGGTTTCTAAAAGCCATTTCTTATGGAAACTCAGAGGGGTTAATGACAAATGTTTTGGGATCCGTTTTTTTGGATAAACTAACTCCGTTAATTGTGTTTCTGGATTTAATCCTCCGTTTCTCACTGTGGATTAGATTTTGAGAGAAGGTAAGCGTGTTTTTCTAAATTGCGTGGTGTGTAGTTGTGGCTAAACGAAAAATTTTAGCATTAGATTTTAGAAAATTCATTTTAGATTTCAAAAAAATCTCTTTTTCTTGAAAGGATTACGAAAGAACGACTGATTGCAGCTAAAAGAAAATTTAAGAGTTCAGACAATCTGTTTTAGATTTCAGAAAACTGCTTTACCTGAATGGTTTATGATTAGTGTTTTGATTTTAGGTTTATGGTTTAGTGTTTAGATTTTAGAAAATTCGTTTTAGATTACAGAAAATCCCTTCTAAAATAGTATCCACAAAAATTAAAAATTAAGATTTGTGAGACGACGAATATGATTATTTAAATAAAATAAAAAATCAGTTGTTCAACTAGTTATGTAGGTACAATAATTTTTGTTGTTTACAACTTTAATATTTATGCTTTTCAACTTGATTATTTTGTGTATTTATCGCTAATTTGGGTGCGTTCTCCCATAGTGTCTTTGGGAGCATCTTGGCTCCCAGAGACAAGATGGGAAAACGCGCCAAATTGGCGATTTTTGGAAAATCGCCAAGAAGCACCCTAAACTAGGAATTAACCAAACACTTCTTTTAATAAAAATATTAACGTAATTGGATGTTCACTAGGACATACAGAATATCCGATGAATTATAATTCAAAAATAAAATTTTATTCTGGCCATAAATCTCACAATGTAAGAAAATTCCGCACGCACAATGGTATTTGTAAACAAATAGTAATCCGAAAAACCTGCCGTATCTTAAAAGAAATGTCGTTTTCATTCCTGTACATAATGTTATCTTTCCGAATGCAGTACCAGCGGAAAAAGTCTCTTAAAATAGGGTTAAAATATTATATGTTAAGCTTTTTAAAATATTAAACGCCACCTCGGACTCAAAATTCGAAGGTCTGATTAACAAATTCTATCCATTACAATCATCCATAAAATGAAATTTAATACATTTTTTGAATGTTGGAAATCGGGATTTTCCCATTGAAATAAATTACGAGAACCCGAGGCAGTCACGCAAGACGGCGACCGATCGCAGAGAGGCGCGGCCCTTCGAAATGCTCTAATCATTCAATCATTTTGTCAAGCAATCATTCAATACTTCCCTTTGAATAAATGCAGATTACTTACTCCATGTGCTGTTCTTAAAAGTAAATAAATTCATACCATTAGCTTTAAAAGATAATTTTTAAATTCCCCTGTTTAAACCACCACCCTTGTTTACCGCCAAAAAATACGTGGAACCAAAAACGTTGGTTTAACGAATGTTGACTGTATATTTAAGAATAGGTTAAATCGGGAAAAATAGTCAGATAACATTAGAAAATAACGCTATATTATCCATCTAAATCAGTGAAATGCATGTATCATACATCATTAGTTTAATTAACATAAACGTAACAGCTATATTTTCGAACCTTTTTTCAAAAAAAAAAATGCAAGATTTCCCCCCACCTGACATTAAATCGACAAGATACAAAAAATTATGTAACTCACCATGTAAAATTACAGATGCAAGGTTTGCCAAAGGAAAGTAGAATAAAAACTGGTAGTGATTTTTCAATTTTCTTAACACAGATTTTGCAGCCTCAGTTTATGAAATAGGGCATCTCGGAAGAGATAGGATGAAACTGTTCGATTTGTTTTGAATGCATTTGGCAAAGCATAATAAATGTGAAATAAATACATTAAGAAAACATATTTTCCATTTAAAAGTAAATATATCTAATTTGTACGAAATCAATTGAACAATAAATATAGTAAACTCTTAACGGGCTACTGTCAAAAGAGAATCGTTCATTAGGAGTCAATCACTCTCAACGGAATAAAAGCATTCAAGTATCTCCTGACTGTGAACGAGAGTGCAGCATGTGGTGTCACTTTAGGGACAGTGCACTTTTTCAGAGTAGTTCCCAAGCTTTTCGACTAGGTTAGCGTAAGGCGACCATGGCTACTATTCAGATAGATTTAGTAGCTAGTTAATTAAACTAAACCTATTGTTCAGTTACTAAGTGGGCGGGGATACTTAAAGTCAGTGAATGCGAATTCAGATACTATGGGCCCGTTTACATGTACTAGACATGTGACTAACTCCAAGGGAAAAATGAGGGAAATGTTAACAGGGAAGTTAGTCGACCAATCAGAGCGCTTGTCCAGGGGCACGTTTGTTTAGTCGGTGATTTAGCAGCTTGTTTATGGGCCCGTTTACATGTGCAAAAATGCGGAGTAAATCCCGGGACTGCTTTCTACCCCGCTTCCCCTACTTAAGGGAAAAAATTAGGGGTAGAAAGATTCCTGATCGAAAGGAGGGTTAATGCAGAGTCAACCCCGCTTTCCCATGATGCATTGCGAGTTTTCCCCTGTACTCCGCTTTAACCCAGGATTTTCTATTTTCACATGTAAACGGGACTTATGTCATGTGTTTAGTATCTCCGCCTCCAAATTCTATCTGAATCTTCTTTACTAAATTTAGTAACTAAACAATAGGTTTAAGTAGCTACTAAATCTACTTGAATAAGGGCCCATATTTCTGAACAAGCCACAAATCGAGCATTGTCATCCAATCCCAGGAAAACTTGGGGACACTGGAAAATATTTTTGGGGACTGACTCGAGGACACAACATATTACCATGCACATCCTCCAAAAAAAGTGTTCGAGTAAGGCATAAATTTCCTATTTCAGATTTGCGAATAATAATTGAGTTTATGAAAACCGAAAAACTTTACGGAAATATGGAAAGTCATATTTATGCATAGCCTAATTCATATTCTATGATAAATAATTTTTAATATACGAAACCAACGTAGGAAATTTATCTCTTACTCGAATACTATTTTTGGAGGGTGTATACTAGAGATGAGATGGGCCCAGCCCGAGCCCGAGCCCGAGCCCGGGCCCGAACCGGGCTCGGGCTCTGAAATTCACAATTGTGTTTTCGCTCGGGCGGGCTCGGGCTCATGAAAAATTTCTCCTTTATTGAATATACTGCTTGAAACAGATTTTAAAAAGTGATCCGTGAGGAAAATAAAAGTACTTATAAAAGATAAATAAATAAATAAACAAATAAAAATAGCGGCACCGGCGCCTAGAAGGTGCGTGAAGCTCTTTGGATATTTTAGAACGGCGGTTTATATTCCTTAGTTAGTTATGAGATCCGACATTTTTTGATAAAAGATGGATACAAAGAATTAGAAAGTGCATTGGGAGTTTGCAACTGTATTTGTCTTTAATTTGCACAAATGGCAAAATTCTATTCTATCAATGAAGTAATTGAATTTTATTTTAATCTTTAGCTGAAATTTCGGGCTCGGGCTCTGACTTAAATAATATTGCCCGGGTTCGGGCGGGCTCGGATGAAAAGTCCTCGGGCTCGGGCTTCAAAAAATGAGCCCGAACGCATCTCCAGTGTATACCCTTGTACTCTTCAAATCTTGACTGACTTCGATACTTAAAAATGAACTCTAACAGCTTTTTTTTCAATTGTGTACTCTTATTTCTAATAAATTAATCGAAGTATTTAATACATTTATAAATATTTATTCAAACCAGAAATATGAAAGGTACATCATGATGAAATATTGCAATTTATTTAAAATTTAACTCTTGGCACAGTAATTGTATTTTTCAGAAGACAATGCTTTTTACATTGGCTCATTTTTTGATCATTTTTCATGAAACTTTGTACATCCTCTAAAAAGAGTATTCCAGTGAAAGAAAAATTTCGTACGTCAATTTCATATTTAAAGCATGATTCTTCATGAAATGTGATTAATAATTAACAAAACTGAAATGGGAAATTTGGCTTAGAGTCGAATAGTTTATTGAATGTCTGTACACACTACACACACAAAATGACAACAGTTTTCACACATGAAATTTCATTGTTTCTCTGAGTAGAAAAATTATCCGAGTACCGAACCCTGTTCAGATTTTTTTTAAATACGCTATCGGCGAATAATTTCTGTCTCATTGCTATCCTTCTCGTAGTTACAATCATGTCGTCTAAAAAAAAAAGGTATCGTCCCAAAATTAAGGAACCGAACTTTTTTGATTTCTGTCTGCTCAGTTGGTTGGTTAGTTTGTCCGTGTCTCGCGTAGCTCCGGTGACTTACCAAATTTTGTATAGAAATTCTCCAGAACGGGTCCTGATATAAAGTGATTTTTCTTTTTTGAATTAGTGGAGAAAGTTGTGCATTTATTTTTTTCAGCATCTATCATCTAGAAAAAAAGAGGATGTTAGAAATATTAAATTTATTTAAATAAGAAACGAAAATAGGGAGAACCCATGGATTATAATACACTTTTAATTTAGGTTGCAGAACAAGAGCGAGAATATTGAGTCCGAAAAAAAGTATTGTTATCATGATATATATATATATATATATATATATATTCACACACACATATATATATATATAAATGAATTTCTGTGTCGCTGCATCATTATAATAATTTTCATCATGGGACGAGTGAGCTGGACCTACTCTATAGATTTCGGAAAAGGGAACGCAGTTTCGGAACCGGACTGTGTATATTTTAATAACGTACAAAAGAAAAATCTATATAAATCAATATATAATTGGGATACGCAAAGATAAATTTAAATATGACGTATATGATTATTACTCCAGATACGTGCATAAAGATGGAACGGTGGTCGGTGCATCTACACCAGAAGAATATTTATTCATGTTGGAATGTGGAATACCGTGTATTTTTGTCAAAGAGAATAAGTTGCAGTACCATGAAGGTTTTAAAATTCCAGACTTGGAAGAAAAGATGGACTGGGTAGGAAATGGCTTCTATCGGTCCTGGCGTCTTGCCCGCAAGATCGAAGAACACGTAAAAATAAGTTCACGTGGAAATCAAATAAATCGAAGACTGCGTTTAAAAAAAAAAAATGTATATTGTCTGTACATTGAAATAAACTCATATTCTTTCAAATTGTATCTATTTTTTTTTTTCATTCATATACCCTTGAAATGATTTCTAAAAACATTTTTTTCATTTCTTACACTGCCTGTAATAACAATTCCTCTAAAAAAAAAAAAAAAAGATCTCTCAAGAACTATATAAGATTTTTTTTTTCTTTTCACCTTAATCTGCTCAATACAATACAAGTAGAAAGACACGGGAACAGACAAGTGGGATATGATTAGAAAGAACTTTTTTTTAAAAAAATGAATAACGATGCATCCTGCTCATATGCTGTTCTTAGAAGTTCAAAAAAATTACCCTGGAACATATAACGAAATTTTGCGTTATATAAAACCTCACAAAATCGAATCTATCCAGAAAATATTGCAGTTCCACATGGATGAATCGAATGTTAATCTTGAAATATTTAACAAGAATCGTCATAAAATACCCAATTTTATATTACGGTTCGTAAAATGCATTGTTAAAAATTTCCCACTTCCTGGAGATGCTTTTGGTATACAACTCACATGTAGAATCACTAAAAACGACACTCAGAGTACTTTGGATAGTCGACATCTCAGAGAAAAATCTTCCGACAAACAAACATCGTTCCTCGAATCTCAACAATACTCTCAATCTATTAAAGCTTTAAAGTACGAACTTGAATTATACTCTGAGCAGTCTCAAATTTTAGAAGTGGCTAATCGTAGAAAGTATTCTTCTATTTATGTGCGAAATTACTCTGTTGATGAACTGTTGTCCTCCGTATTTCCTTATGAATCTTGTGTTCTAGATCTAACAACATTCAGAGCTACAGATTTAGACGGGAATCCCGTTAGTTTAGAAGTCGTAAGATTTATCCTTGTGCGTCAACAACAGCAAATTATTAGAATTGTATACTCTTCACACGCTCGAGATCTCACGTATCTTTTAAAACATATATCTCTAGATAGTATTGTAGCTTTTAATGATGTAAAGAACGTATATCGGAAATGTGGAATTGCATGCTACTATTTCAACATGGTGAAAGTGGTCCGACTTAAGCATCATAACGATGAAAAGCATTTACACGATTTATTAACAGTGATAAAATATCAGTGTTGCACAGGATCTCCATTACCGCTGAACAGAGACGGTCTAGCAAAAAATCCAAATAGATCTCCTCTAGAAGTATTGAGTTTTGAAGCACCAAAAAAGAACTATGTTAGACTGTGCACAATGAACAATGGGACGAATAGTTACCCTGTACAAACTTCAACAGACAAAATTTTTTTCGGGCAGACGTTCAACGAAGGTACTGGTTACTCTTTTGCCATTTTAGCGAATTCATAAAGACCTAATTTATCTAGAAATATACCATGTGTATATGGAAAATGGTGATAGTATGTTGAAGGAACGAACATTTCAATAGCCTTGTGTGGAACTTCAGAACCAAAACTTCTCGCTACATCATTAGCAAAAAAGTACAATTTATTTTTATATTTATACATAAAAACGTCGTTGTCTTCATGGAATAACGGCAACATCCCCCAACAATGTCGAGAGTGACAATGTATTTTATTCATTAGCATGTCGACGTTAATAGAATCGATTAATGCAACATAATCAGTAACTACAGCATGCGGATCCATTGCTTGAATAAAGTAAAGTGAAAAAAAATTTTAATTAAAATAAAATATATATTATTTTTTTTATTTAATTTATTAAAGAGTGTGTAGGTTCGGTATAATTTTAAATCAGGAAATAAAAGTTATGGAACGAAGGTAATCTAAAAAAAAAAAAAAAAAAAAAATTGAAATGAATTGAACTACAAATTTTTTTTAGTGATAAAATTTACAATCATTCACTTATGAATGGATCAATGAAATACTTTACAAATACATTAACACCATCCAAATTACATATTTTGCAATTTTTTCCATTTAATAAAAATTTTTTGGTATTTTTTAAATTTGCTGTCAAAGTTTCCCTGATATTCTCGCTCAATACAACTTTCCACGTACTTATAGAATTTTGGCGAATAATATCGCAAACATTGAGAAGTCTCAAATAGGCGTCTGATGCATCTTGTGAGTCGGTCAGATCAACGCATAATATTCGAGTGTGTTCAGGTAATTCTTGATGCTTTCTGAAGAATTTATCCGGACAATAGGTGAAGTCCGCATAATCGGATTCTACAAGAGTATTAAAATATGAAGTTGGTACTTGGGGCGGTGTTGATAATAAATTATATACATTCCCAACATAATGGGCAATAACCACACAATTCTTTGGAAGTTTACCTAGATTAAGATGACTTGTTAATACTATCATTCGCTTAGCATAATATGGTTTCTCTAAGTATTGATCGATGTTATTTTCGAACTTAGGTTCGATGAGAATAAAAAAGTCACAGGCAGTGCCGTCATCTAAGTAATCACAATCTTGGTTAATACATGTGGAGACACTAACCTTTTCGTCTACGCCGTAACATAGATCCAAATAATATGATAGAACTGTAGGGAACCTTCCCAAATTACCATATACAATTGTGATAGGCTGTTCTCTACAGACTTTACGAAATAGATTCTCTACCGACGCCATGTATATTCTAGAATTAATCAATCTCTGTTCTTCTCTTTGTCTGTTCGTTGACAATTGATAAAAATCGTACTTATAATCCTCTTTTCTTGTTCTATAAAAATAATACTGCCCAGGTGGATTTTTGAATTTTACTGCACGCTTATTATACCAAAAATGATTTTCCATACAAACAAGTAATGTTATTACAACTTGTTACACTACTGATTTTTTGCAATGTTGTTAACAGTCAATATTTGAGATCTTGTTATAATCCCAATAAGACAAGTTTTATTAATGGTATAGATTTTTGGCCTGCCATTGTTCCAATCAGAGAGTGGTACGATTTCTGTGATAATGTAATATACGGTGATTCAGTGTTAGAGGTCGGAGGTTTACCTTTTGACTTCAATAGATTGCACGATTATAAAGGTTTTAAATACGATTCAATACCAGCAATTGATTTAGACTATTTTGAAAGAAAAAGTTTGTCCTCACTTTTTATCAAACCCCCTTCTTTTACCAGTACTTATGATACTGTATTTTTTGACCCTCCACATAGATATTACGGTTTTCGTGGATTTAAAAAGGTAGCGTACGACGAACTTCATGACGATTTAGCTTTTATGTATGCTGCAGTACCTTTCATTAAACATCTAGATACAGTTTATCGTGATCCAAAATCTGAACGCGAAATTTACATTTCGAACGATTGGTTCTATACTTTTGACAGGTATGGAAGATATATAAAACAGGGTCCATTGGCATATCTTTGGCCTCGATTCGGTCGAACATTCGTTGATTCGGTATTGGTAACATTCAATAAGTCACTTTGTCGATTCGTTAGTTCCATGGTTTATTGCGATGAAAAGATTCCTATCTCAGTACATCAAATGTTCAAAAGTAATTTATCATATGTTCCAGCTATACCGATAAAAGCGTCCTTTGTAACTTTAAACAACAACCATACCGTATTATTGGATAGTGAAGATATGTTCTGGATTTATGATACAAATTATAGTTTACTTTATAACAGAACATTCTGTCAATTCATGCATTTTGGAAAATTATACGGATGTAGTACAATCTCGGATATGGGGTCGGGTGAATTACCGCATCAAGATTTCGAGGAAGTTCTCGACCGATATGAAATTAACATTTTCGGGGAAAAATTTATTCAAATGAATGGGACCGACGAAGGTTATATCTGTTTTGTCAAAGTATAATTTTTTGAATTTTAAAATACATATTTGTTCAGACACATTAGATGTTATTTCGCCAACTTTTAGTTTCCAAGCATCGTTAAAAGCTGTGAAATATTCAATAGCTACTTTAAATTTTCTAAATTTGTCTTCAATCAAAAAAAATGGTTTATCACGAATACCTAAAATTTTCAAGACGTCTTTTTCTACATTAAATTCGTCCGTTCTACAAATAAGAAGTACGTATTTTGGTACGCTGTTCGAAAAATATTTACTATTAAAAACAGTAGCATTTTTCCACACCGGCAAATTCGATGTCTCTTTATCCATTGGAAGAAAAAAGAATAATGTCCAGTCGTATCTACGATGGATATATTGATAGATATGAGCGTTACTGCTTCGATAAATATTTAGATCCTGGATGTCCCAACACACTAAGGAATTACGAGATGTATTTAACTAATCATAAAGAACTTTCAACACGTTATATTAATAATACTAAATCTGTCATATGTAAAAAATGGTTCAACTCAATGGTTAAAGATAACAATACTAAAATATTTAAAGTAATTGAAAAAAAAAGGAATTGTGTATTTTCAAGAACAGACTTTGAAAAAATAATTGAGTTCTGTAATCTAACTTTCGAATATGATGAAATATCACTAATACTTCTACTTTTTATTCACAATACCCAAAATATTAGACCGAGCAAACTATTGGATATGTTGAATGATCCAGAAATCCGAACAATGTTCTTGGAAAGGTTGAATGTAGATATTATAGTGAAAAATTTTGTAAGAAGTATGCTTTCGAAAATTCAACGACCTTTTCCAAAAAAATTCAACACTTATTTGGTCTTGTTAAAGAAGCACATAAGGAAAATATTGAACAGAGACGTTCCAGAAGCAAGTTTTGAAATGCTATTAAGAACAAAAAAGTACTTATCAAATCCAATTGAAAAAAAAAATCTCTAATTAAAGAAGACATTTATAATTAAATTTATGAAAAAAAATAATAATAATTTCTTGAAATTTATGTTCATTTAATGAATTTTGAAAAAAAAAAAGTTCGGTACCTATCAAATTCTAGGTGGTGTTACTAATATATCTGTGGATCCTATTTACATCCCTACTTTAAGTAATATTAGTGTACATGTCAGATTTCTTTTTTTTTTTTAAGTTCAATGAATACTCTTTGAATAAGAACACATAACTCATTTAGTAATTATTTTTGTAATTTTATTATAGAGTTCGTTCAACATCATTCAATTTTCCTTTTTTTCAAATTTTTGAGAGCTGACGCAACAGCTCGTTTACCCTGCACCTTTTCAAAGTTAACCAGGTCTGATTTTTTCCATATGGATACAATGGTTATTTTTTCCCCAATGATTTCTCTATAATATCTCTCAAATCTTCTGTCTTGAATCTCTTCATCGTCCGAAGAACTGTTCGAACTCAATGATAGATCGTTCTGTACCTCAACATTGTCCGAATTTATGTTAAGTACTCTTTTTAAGAAAGTTGCAAGTTTCTCTGGTGTAGCATCTTGGTATCTCAAATATATTTTTCTAATTGCTCTCACATGTATTTCTTTCGGAGTCATGTCGTCTCTCTCATCATCGTAGATTGATACGGATAAATTATCGACGTACCCTTTAAAATCACCATTCGAATTCTGAAGTCCATCTACTGCGAAAATGAAGTACAGTTCAATAACAGGTATCCTTTTTTTTAACACATTAACCAGTTTTATTAGATCGACTGTACGAGCGAAATCTTTTGCCAAGAACTTTTCGATGACAGCGGATTCTTCTACAGTGGGTGTAGAATTATTTTGTCGATATGACTCTAACGAATCGTTCCAGAATTTTTCGATACTCTCCGAGCACGAAATATCTATGTAGATCAAATTTTTCGTTTCGTACACACCTTGTAATGATAAGTTCAACATTCTTATAATTTTTAGAAGCACTCTCATTTGAACTGTATAGCGGGTGGTGTAAGGAGATGCTGATTGAAGTTCTCTCGATACCATTTCGTTCAGGACTGCCTCAATTTCTGCCATTTTTTTTCTAGACAAGTTATTACTACAAAGCAAAGTGAAGAAAATGATTAATATCATTATTGAAATGGATTTATATAGATGCACAACAAAAATTAAATTGAATATTTATTATTATTTATAGATTTTTTTTTAAAATTATATTAACCTTTAGACGTTAATATAATTAAATAATATGAATCTTTCAGATTTCTATTGGTTAGGATATTTATTATTATTATTTTATTTTTTTATCATATAAATAGCTACTCAACTTCAAAACATGGCACCTGATCACCTGTGGTGACAGCTTCCATGCATTTACAGGGCGGAGATATCGTATCTATTAGAAAAATATTTTATATTTTACTCTGCTTCTCTCTCTCGAGGGCTCAACAGTTTTGTTGAGTTTCGATCGAGACCCCCCCAGATCTTGAGTCAATGTGATTACATTTATCCTATGACGTAATCGATTACGTCACAAATATGATAAAATTACTGTTTGCAAAAAAAAGAAAAAAATATGTGAGGCTTAATAGTACCCCCTGAGCCTAATATTGAAACATACAAAATATGGGTGTCGAACCGAACGAAATCTTCAGACTAGATGGGGTGTGTGAGAAAAGGGTGGAAATTTAGCGAGTTAGGTTAAGCTAAGGCGACCATATTTCTAAACAGTAATTTGGGGACAATTCAAGCATTGCCCTCGAATCTAAACAAAACTTGGGGACACTAGAAAATATTTTCGAGGACACAACATATTACCATGTACACCCTACAAAAAAGTATTCGAGTAAGAGATAAATTTCCTATTTTAGATCTGCGAATAATAATTGAGTTTTTGAAAAACGCACAACTTGTGAGAAATATGGAAAGTCATATTTATGCACAGCCTAATTCATATTCTATGATAAATAATTTTTAATATATGAAACCAACGTAGGAATTTTTACTCGAATACTTTTTTTGAAGGGTGTATACCAGTATACCCATACTTTAAATCTTCCCAGCAAACACACACAGGTTCTCTGAACGTCTATTACCGTTCAGAAAACGTCTTCTGAACGGTAATAGACGTTCAGGGAACCTGTGTGTGTTTGCTGGTTTGACTGACTTTGATGCTTAAAAATGAACTCGAATAGCTCCTTATATCAATTGTGTATTCTTATTTCTAATAAATTAATGGAAGTATTTCATTCATTTATAAATATTTATTTAAACCAGAAATATGAAAGGAACATCCTGTTGAAATATTGCAATTTATTCAAAATTTAACTCTTGGAATAGTATTTGTATTTTTCAGAAGACATTGCTTTTTACATTGGATCATTTTGTGATATTTTTTCATGAAACTTTGTGCACCCTTTAAAAAAAGTATTCGAGCGCAAGAAAATTTTCGAACGTCAATTTCGAGCATGGTTCTTCATGAAAAGTGATTATTCATTAACAAAACTTAAATGGGAAATTGGGCTCATAGTAGGATACGTTTTCAGAGATCGAATTTCATTGTTTCTCTGAGTAGATGGCGCTTTTAGTTGGTTTATTTTTCTGATTTCTTCAGTTTTTTCTGAAAGAAATAAACTAAACAGAAACTTTCAGGGAAAAAAAGTACAAATCTTTCAATTTGGGGACATTTGAGGACAAAGTATTTTTGGGGACAAATTGAAAAAAAGATCTATATATGAGGACTGTCCTCGAATTTCGAGGACGTATGGTCACCTTAGGTTAAGCAGAGAACAAAATGGACTCACTAAATTGATAGATACCGTCGGAACAGATTGTTTATAAAATTTACACAATCGGTACCATGGGAGAATATAGCGAAGAAAAAGTTAGCATGATTTGGGTGAAGTTATTTTTTTTTTTTTTTTTATCAGGTGACATTCTAGCGCCTCAACAACAAGTTCAACATTTAAAATGAATTTTTATTCTTTTAATTTTTTATACTATAAATAGCTACCCAACTTTAAAAAAAATGGTTGTTGATCGCTTGTGGTGGTAGCTTAATTTGTACAGAGATCGATTTTAGGAAAAAAACATATATATATCATTCTCTCTCCAGGCTCGATGCGATTAACTCATCACAGATGGAAAAAAATATTTATATTGATAATTTAGTTCTAAAATAATAATAATAATACTATTGATTAAAAAAAATAGGACGGGTAATATAAATACAAGTTTGTTGGAGAAAAAAAAAGAGGGGGAAAAAATGCCACCCAATATATTACTCAAAGCCGCTTTTCTAAGACGAGATTTAGAAGACTGCAAGAGAAGGGACTTGCATTCTTTAGAGTTCATAAGGACAAAATTCATTCTGCAAAATATATATATTCATATCTGCTGAAAGCCCGATATCATTTTAATGCTATTAATGCCATCAACCAACGAGAAAAAGATATTTTGGAGGGTATGAAATTGACAATTAATTGTTTCCTAGAGAATTATGTCAGTACTGTAAAAAGCCTTTGTTCGCAAATAGAGGAAATTACCGAAGACACTGTTGAATCCGTTCTATTAGGTGTTTCTAATGAACTTTTTTCCGAAGGGATTACTTGTAGCCGTATTATAGCATTTTTTGTGTTCGTTGGTGAATTGACTCTCAATTGTCTTTCAAGAAATTTACCAGAATCTATTGTGGGCTGATTTACGAGTGTTTTTCAAGATTGGTCGAAGAGAAATTGGAATCCTGGATTGATGATCATGACGGTTGGGAAAGTATAACATCGTTATCGTTAGTCCGACAACAAGAACAGTTGATAATAATGTTAAATCATCCATGTTGGGTGAAGAGAATTTTATATGGAACGGTACGAATGATTGGTACGTTAGCATATATGGCGAATTTTATAAGCAACGATAGCCTACTTCTCTGATTATGTAAAAGGATGTTCCATTAAAAAAAAAAAAAGTCATTTAAATGTTGATCCTATATTTAAGTTCAATATGATAAATGAATACAATTTATTTAATATTCTATTTAACTTAATTTAATAAATATGTACAATACATTTTTTTTTGTTAATAAAGACAATGAATCAACTATAGAAGTGTCTTTTTTTTCCTACGTAATTTTCAATATACCTAACAAAATTTACATCCTCTGTACGACGATTATTTAAAAGAAAAGGTAGGTACCTATACAATGTGTACACAACAACAATATTTTTTTTTTTTTTTTTTTTTTTTTTTTTTTTGCATTAAGAAAATTTTCAAATATACAGATTCGGTAAAATTTTGAACAGGGTACGGTACTCGGATACTTTTTTGGGAGACTGTATTTGATTTTTAATTAAACATTTAAACATAAATATTGAAATTAAAAGCTGCATACATAGTATGAAATGTAAACATTAAAAGAAAAGCAAGAAGTATAGTAAAAAATAAATCAAGCATATCCTATCCCAGGGACCAGAAAGATTATTTGTCATGGTATTTCTATAACTATATATACTTTTAAATTATGAGCTATAATAAATACACTTTGTGTATTTATTATTGCTCACTTTGTATAGCTCACTTTTAGCACTTTGTGTATATATAAATATTGGCTGGATATCATTAAAAAAAAACTTTAATTTTTATTTGTTGCACATTGGTTGAACCAATTGAATGATTCTTTGCTCAGCTGATAGATACTTCCTGTATGGCAGTGTGCAAAACCGTGCAAGTTATGAGTGCCTGCAATAGTTGTAGCTAAAGTGCTTAGATAGCTGCATACATTAAATGAATTTAATATTTTTTGACAGGAAGTAAAAATCTGTTAGAATATTTCAGGGTTTTCCCCAGGCCTTTCTGGTAAAGGCTTTACGGTATAAGGTGCATAGCTCAACTACTGACTGCCCAGCAGCAAAATCAGAATATCATTTAAAATGTTTAAATTCGATAGGATTACACATTGCAGCTTCATAATGCCACCCAGCTGACAAAAAGGTCTTGGGAGATCACTGAATTTACTTTCATATGAGAATGCAGTATAATCTCAGACCATTCAAATTTTACACTCATTCCCAATGACAGGATTTCCTGATTTTGTTTACTCTAACCTTCAACACTGTATTTTTCCTGGGCATTTGTTAGAAAAATTCTCACACTACAAAGAGCACTTTTAACCATTAGAATCTCTAATCACAAATTAAAAAGTATGATTACAAAAATATCAAGCTTTTAATGAAAATATAATATTAATAAAATTTGCGGTTAACTTAACAAAAATTTAGTATTTAACCATTAAGTTTAAATAAAAAAATAAGTAAAGAATACTACATATTATGTCAGAACAAGGTAACTATTAGATGTTGTTGTAGGTATTGTCATTTATTTGCAGCTGCTCAGAAGAGTTATCACACCTGCTCTCAGAAGCTAGATCTATTTTTACTAAAAACCATTGTTAATTGTTGAATGATAGATATCACTTGCCTTACACTGGCAATACGTTGACACGATTCATAAAAACGAGAAAATGTGATTTCATAAATCCAGAGAGAATAACATAACAAAATCTAATATCAAGAACATATGAACTTATCACGAAATTAAATACCTTTTTAAAATAATTAGGTATCAGCTAATGCAGCATTTCTCAACCTGGGGGCGCGACCCCAAGGGGGGGCAGATTGTTTGCAGGGGGGGGGGCGAGAAAAACCAAAGTAGCAAGTAGTGATGCATGGCTTTAAAAAATCATCTTATTTATTCTCATTTTTACTCAAAAATATATCCATTTTCGCTTAAAATGTTCATTCAAACTTTATTGATAACATTACTTTGTAGAAAATTCGACTCAATGTTCATTGTTAAAGATTAAAAACTGGATGTATGCGGAAAAATGTGAGGGGGGGGGGGGGAGGACTCCACCGTAAGTTAGCCTTTGTTGGGGGGCACAAAGTCAAAAAGGTTGAGAACTGCTGAGCTAATGCTTATAATATACTAGCAGCATGGCCCGTGCAATGAAAGAGAAATGCCATTTATATTAAATACAGATTGTAAAGGGAAGAGATGTGAATCCTCCCGCTGGAATAATAAAAAAAGGACACGGGATTCCCCGCTGCAACGAAAAAAAAAAAGAAGAAGAACGCGATACCTAATGGAATACAGAGGTTGCCAGGAATTGGACTTGGCTTGGCAGGAATGTGAATCCCGCTGCAATGATAAAAAAAAAAGGACATGGGACTTCCCGCTGCAAAATAGAACAAAGCATCTAATGGCGTAGAGGCTACCGGAAATTGGACTTCGCTAGACTTCTCCTCTTCTACCTGTCTGTGTTCTAACAGTCATTTATCGCTAATACCTACGCAACTACTAAAAACAAATAGAGCCCAGTCGTCAGTGTGAAATTGTAAAGGGAAAGAATGTGAATCCTCCCACTGCAGCGATAAAAAAAGGACATGGGACTTCCCACTGCAACAAAAAAGAAATGAACATGGCATCTGTTAGCGTACAGAGGTTACCGGAAATTGGATGTTGGTAGGCTAGAATGAGAATCTTCCGGCTGCAGTGATAAAAAAAGACATGGGATTTTTCGCTGCAAAGAGAAAAAAAATGAACACAGGGCTTGCCAACAAACCGAGTTACCGAGAATTTGACGTGGCTAGGCTTCTCACATTCTACCTATCTCAGTTCTAATATGTAGTCTTTTATAACTAATCACACACCAATGAAAAAAAATAAAGTTTCCAATCATCAATATAATAACCAGTCTGCCTGAATTTCGCGTAGTGGTATCGCGAAGGGGGGGGGTGGATTAGATTAGCACAATACGGGGAATTTGATGTGGGTAGGCTTCTCCCCTTCTAGCTATCCGAGTTCTAATATGTAGACTTTTATCACTAATACCTACGCACCAACGGAAAACAAATAAACAGTTTCCAGGATTGTTGGATTAGCACGGTGGCCGTCTCATCCCTCTCTTCACTCTGCCTGACGCCAGATGAAAATTCCTCCCTCCCGCGAGCGCAATTACAGTTGAAGTGCCGCAACGACCTTGAAAATGAAAAACCAGTGGGAGAAGTTAGCTTCCTTCATTTACGGAACTTACATTCCGGGGAGAATTTTAACCTGTGATCTTTTCAGAAAAAAAATCATAAAAAAATTCAATAAACACCGGGAACTGAAAAGAGATCTCTTTTCAGTTCCCTGTGTTCCTTGTAACGAAGGGCTTTGACTGACGAAGACCAAAACAATTTTGGGGTTGAAACGTATCTTCTTACCTGTAACTTCTCATGTGTGTTTTTTACAGTTTTTTATTTACTTTAATAACTTCTTATATTTCAAAAACTAATTAGCTACTCACTAAACTGAAATGACTAATTTTGCTTTTTAAAAAAATACTTTTTTCAGTGGTATATTAAAACAAAGCATAAGCAAAAATTTTATTGCTTTACACAAAGGTTTATCTTCTTATCTTTGAATTTAAGAAATGATATTATCAATGTTATTTATAAATGTATTGTAAAAAAATAATTAAGAAATTCCATTGATTTAAATATGAAAGAAAATGTTAGCAATATAACACAATAACTTTACATAGAATTTTCAAAATTATTTTCTTTTCTTTGAAGCAATATAAAAACGAATGTCAAAAACCTACCTTCAGATTTTTAAAAAATATTTAAATAGTTAACGAATAACACACAATTAAGTTGTAATTCATTACAATTAATTCTTTTCATTCCATAATGTGTATACTTCTTTATTTTGTGGTATGGATTTATTAATCCAGTGATATCTAATTTCAACAGTTAGTACAAACAGACCTGCTTTTATTATACAGCCAAAAAATTATAATATATATTTGAATGGTAGTTTAATTTCTAAATATTCTAAAGAGGGAATATTAGATATTATGTTTGCAAAAACATCTTTTCCTTTTAATAAAAATTAACTGATGCATTTGTATAACTCTATATTCTTTACGATTATATATTCTTTAATCAACTACCATTACAATACCATTTTTTGGTCATAAAAAATTTTATGACAAATTTCAGCTATCAAAAATTACTAAAAGTAACTTTTAAACAGTATTATCACTAGCAGAAAACAAAAATTTTTATTTTTCATAAAAGTAACACAATGGAATTAGGATTTAGAGTTTCATTCGTGATAAAAATAATCGTGAATTGAAATATAACTTAATTTTTTTTTTAAAGAAATTAAATGCTTCTACAATAAATTAAATTATTATTACAATCAGAATTAGAATTATTATTACAATTAGAAATAAATACATAAAATAAAAATATCAATATTTTATAAGTGGAAAACTTTTATTTTCAATTTCATTGCAAATCAAGACCTAAAGGTCATGCATCAAAATTTTCAATAACTTAATTACTAATTTATATTTTTAGTTATGTATTTAATAGCTTAGTAAAATAATTACTATAATTGTAGTTTTTAAGTTTTGTATTAATAAACTAATACATACATTCATTTATCTGAGGAGAAAATATACATAAATTTATAGAACTTGGATATACAATTTTTAAATACAATTTTATCTCATAGGACTGTTCAAAATATAGATTAGAAAATTACGAAGGTGAAGTCTCTCAAACTTGAAATGAGAAAGATAAATCATAATTCAGAGTTTAAACTGTACAAACATGAAAGAATCTGAAATTTGCTCATTTTTGTGATTAGCTGGCTAGAGGCAGCACAGGCTTGTTTTGGCCCAAGTAAGGATATCACAGCTTTAATAATAAATTTGGTTTAATGTGCTTTACTAAAAATTGTGTAAATAAGTACTTGGTATTTAATGAACATGTTAAAATGAGTCCAAACGTAATTTTAACTTTTACTACCGCATGCATATATAGGTACTGCCAAATGAGTGAATCGGGGAGTGGAGGAAAAAAATGGAAAGAAGAGCTTTTTCTCTCAAAAGCCCAAACGGAAAGGGGCAAGAAAAGGAGATCTATGGGAGTTCAAAAAAGCTCTGTTCAAAATCTGAAATTAAGAAATCTCCACTTCTTACTTTAAAAATATCAATTAGTTATCTTTTAAAACACAGCAGTATGTACAGGAAAAAAATGAGAAGATTTAATCTTCCTGCAGGAAGACAGAAGAAAAATTCAAAATCAGGAAGTCTTCCGGGAAAACAGAAAGAGTTGGCAGCTATGGTCACTAGTAGTAAAAACTTCCCAACCCTGCTTTCACTAAAATGATTTTAGGCCCCTCTAGAAAAACCAAATTTTCTGTTGCAAAAACGAAAGGCCTTTAAGAGGATACCGATACCCTTAATAATTATCTTGAAAGGCTACAAAGTTACACACCACTTTCCTTTCTTAAAAAGCTTTATACACAAGTCACACATAATGTGTGAGTAAGATGTGTGTTGCATATACAGATACACTTAGTAAAAATAAATGATCACAGTATTAAGTAACATGGTGTGTCTGAGTTTGTGTTTTACCTCAATAATAAAGTTGTAACAATCCAACAGTATTAGAAATTGTCTCCCACTCTTGAACAAGGTTCAAACAATTATATTCCAGTGTTTGAATAGTTGCCACATCCATCAGATTTAAGGGTTATAAGGAAAACCCACGGGTACTCTTTTAAAAGGATCACCCGCTATATGTTACACATAAGTTTTAGCACCTGTGTGGGTATGAAGATGTCTGTTAAAATTACATTTAAGAGAGAATAATTTTTGACAAATGTTACATGATTAAGGTTTCTTTTCTGAGTGGGCACGAAGATGTCTATTCAAGTTTCCTTTATGAGAGAATGCTTTCTTACATATGTCACACACATATGGTTTCTCTCCTGTGTGGGTCCGAAGATGTTTATTCAAGGATGACTTATCATTGAATCCTTTCTGACATATGTCACACACATGCGGGTATTCTAATGTGTGGGTACGAAAATGTCTATTAAAGCATGACTTATCAGAGAATGCTTTTTGACAAATGTCACACGCATATGGGTTTTCTCCTGTGTGCATACGAAGATGTCTTTTCATGTTTGAATTATAAGAGAATCTTTTCTGACAAATGTCACACACATAAAGTTTCCCTCCTGTGTGGGTACGAAGATGTGCATTTAAGGATGATTTATGAGAGAATCCCTTCTGACATATGTCACACACGTATAGGTATTCTCCTGTGTGGGTACGAAGATGACAATTCAAAGTTTCCTTCTCGGTGAATCTTTTCTGACATATGTCACACACATAAAGTTTCTCTCCTGTGTGGGTACAAAGATGTGAATTCAAGTTTGACTTAACAGAGAATCCTTTTTGACAAATGTCACACACATATGGGTTTTCTCCTGTGTGGATGCGGAGATGTCTTTTCATGTTTGCCTTATCAGAGAATCCTTTTAGACAAATGTCACACACATAAGGTTTCTCTCCTGTGTGCAAACGAAGATGTTTATTCAGGGATAATTTATGAGAGAATCCTTTCTTACACATGTCACATGCATAAGGTTTCTCTCCTGAATGGGCACGAAGATGTGCATTCAAGTTTCCTTTATCAAAGAAGTCTTTCTTACATATGTCACACACATAAGGTTTCTCTCCGGTGTGGGTACGAAGATGTCTATTCAGGGATGATTTATTAGAGAATCCTTTTTGGCAAATGTCACATGCATAAAATTCGTACCCACACTCTCCGGTGTGGGTACGAAGATGTCTATTCAGGGATGATTTATTAGAGAATCCTTTTTGGCAAATGTCACATGCATAAAATTTCTCTGCTGTGTGCAAATGAAGATGTTTATTCAAGTCTCTTTCATCAGAGAATCCTTTCTGACATACATCACACGCATACAGTTTCCCATCTGTGCTTATGCTGAGGTGTCTTTGCACAGTGTGCTCTGTAGAAAAGTTCTCCTGGTAACCCGGTTCACTCAAACATTCGCTCTCCTGCATGGTTGCAAATGTTGGAAAATGGATGCTGAGATAATGTTTTTCTTGAAGTATCACTGTCGCATGTTTTCACATGCATCGGACAATTATTAAAAATGACAATATGTTGATGATCTAACTGCTCTGCTCTGAATTCGTCATAGCATCGAAAACTGCCAAATACGAAACTTCGTTGACTAAGAAAAAAAATACAAATGCACTGGAAGAAATCTGTAAGAAAATAAATGAAGCAAAGTTAATTGGAAATAATTATAAGAAAATGAAATTATCTTACAAGTATAAAACGCTTTTATATTTTGTAAGAAAGGTATAACATTAAAGGTGTGAAACCATCTTGGATATTAAGTCACCTACAGACTGCTTTAGATTAAAAGTTGGAAATCAAAAATAGAGCTGTCCCAGATATTTCATGGTCCTTTTATTTACTGTATTTTAAAATGTGTACTTTAAAAACGCAGGGGTGAAAAAAAACGTGGATGTTTTAATCTCCTTATCAAGAATACAATAAGTAAATGAATAAATATACACAAGCTTCACTGTTGTTGTAGCTAAGCACTCTACAATTTCAAATGTAACTTCAAAATACACCTGAGACAGATACACTCAATAAATTTATAAACATTTGCAAATTAACTTGCCATGAGAACTGTTCATCAATGTGGATTTTTGGGTTGATCGAACAGCATTTGCTGTGGTTGCCGCAACTTATTTTGAGAAATGGTTCATACTTCTTTTAAAAATAAAATTCTCTGAGTTTTAAAGTTTTTGCGGGTGACTTTGAAAGAATTTCCAGGAAAGTGACAAAATAAAAATAAACAAATACTCAGGGACTTCTCCTTTGTTTTTTGTTGCCAGTGTCCACCTTGGCGAGTTTTCTTCTCACCAAACATAACAGAAACATACATAGCATATAACAGTATATAAACATAAAACTGAAATCACTCATCTCAATCACTCAAACACCGTGAAATCATTCAAACACCATATTACAAAATTTGTGCTCATATTTCAAATGGAATAAAGAAAAAGATAAAGAAACAAACAAACAAAAGAAAACAATTAAAGTTAAATGTTATTAAAGTTAATGAGCTAAAACTGCAATAGTTTATTACAGTACAAGTAAAGTGTGTGACAGTTTCACTCATCATGTGTGTGTTGGATTGCGCTATGCTTATAGGGGTCCCACAAAATTTTCATAAATATTATGGGGTCCCCTCATGAAAAAGTTTGAGAAACCCTGGAATAAACCAACCTTCTTCTCCCTCCTATAGCAATAATTAAGCCCACGAGATTCATGCACTTACAATATTTTTAAAACATAAAAATGGCACTAGTAAAAGAAGTTTAAAATCCAAACCAGGGGTCTGTCCAGACTTTCAGACAGGGTCCTGTTTTTGTGAAATTGTGAAAAATTTACTTATAATTTTGTGAATCTGAAATTACCAGGGTCCTGTTTTTGTGAAAAATATGTATTTGGGTTATTTAACAAAAAGTGATCTTGTGTAGCAAAAGAAAAAAAATTACTAGCATAATTACTAATTTTTTGACTCCCTGTAGGCCTAAATTTGTATGTCATGCATGTTATGTTATATGTGTGACAACATTAGGATATAATGGATAGCGATTTTGCCGGATACCGGATATCTGGCGCTAAACATGTATTTAGTTATCAAGTGTGCTTTTTCATTTTTTTATATGACATCAGAACAATAAATTGCAAACATGTTTCAAACATCATTAAAGTATTTCTTAATAATTGACTTATAATTTAGAAAAACCAAATATGTTTACATATATGTACATAAAAAATGTTACTTAAAATGTAAAAAGTTAAAATATTCTTTTTATGTGTGCACTACTAGCAAAAGCAAATAAATATACACCATGACACATTTATCCATAATTGCAGATTATTTTTACAAAGAAATACATACCCTTTTTATTTATTTAAGAATAATATATCTATTTTTATAAGATACCTATGACTGGTGAGTTAATTTTTTCTAAGCATAGGTTTAATGCCTTTCTTCTGTTTGAATAATTTACTATTAATTTGCATTAAGTCAAGTTTAGTTTTATTTTAAGTTAAATTACTTTTAGAGATTGATAAATAAAAAGTCAATCTCTTTTAAATATTTAAAAGGAAATTATCATGCTTTCTTTTGTAGTTTAATACAGGTATGAAACAGAATTTTTCAGGTTATGCATTAAATTTCTTTAATCGAAAATAATTTTTTTTAAACTACCAGTTAAAAAAAACAAAAATAGATCTGTTTAATAGTTTAGCTTCTAAAATATACGAGCATTCTTTCACAATACAAAAATTCCACCAAAATTTAAAGTAATATGCGCCTATTGCCAGTGGATTTGAAAATGCCTATAATAACAGAACATTCAGCATCAGTCAATTTTTTTGGACCATTCATCACTATGCGTAAATGTCTATCTAATGTCTCTTGTTTCATTCTTGTCCGTAACTCTGTGCAAATGAGATTCATCCTAGAAAATAGTCTTTCAACAGAAGCTGTGGATGAAGGAATAATTGTCGACAATGTTAGCAATTTAAGCATATTTGGAAAAATGCTCCAATTGTGTAAATCTTTTTCCACTACGTCCAACATATTGAGTGGAGTTGCCTTTTTCTCAATGCACTTTTTTGCTTCATCTTTTTTGTCTTTTTTCAGAAGAGACTGAGCGTCAGCATTTTTATTCATGTCGAATGTAAGTTTGGCAAGTGAAATTTCCTTTTCAAAGCTATCTTTTTCCTTTTCAGCAGCTGCACAATCTATAAAGGTGGTGATACTTTTAAAGAGCCCTGAAATTCATTGACTTGCTTTTGTCCATAAAAGGACAGCAAAGTAGCTATGCTAGTTTGTCCTTCATTTCCTGGCATCTTGTGATCAATGTTAAAATCATTGTTAAACATGTCAAATGCTATTAAAGTTTTATTAGTTACTTCAAATGCAGTAGAGATCTCTAATTTAAAGTCAGTTATAAATTCTCTTACAAAATTCTTTGTGAAATTTTGTATGCTATCAAATATATCTCCATTTTTATGTTTTCGTCTCTTCATACTTAGTTCAGTACACTCATTCAGGCGCGTAGCCAGGAAAATGTTTCGGGGGGGGGGGGGGGGGGGGGGGGGGGATATGAACTTATATCTGCATAAAAAAACGGAATTTCATCACTAATCCAAAACTTTCGGGGGGGAATATATCCCGATATCCCCCCCCCCCCCGGCTACGCCCCTGCACTCATTTGCAAATTTTAAAAGCTCATTTTGTAGATTGCTGGATAGTTCATCTACTTCTGTGCAGATGTTTGAGACTTTTTCTTTAACCGTGCCAAACAAAATTGAAGAATTTTGCAGCCAAAGGCTTAATCTGTTTATGATTTTTAAGAAATCTGACAGAAACAAGAGGCAAAGGAGTATATCTGCATCTAGTAGTGTTTCTCTTGGCCCTTTAAGCTCTGGCTCTCTTTTCTTATTGAACAAAGCATCGATAGTTTCAACAAGTTGTTGATAACGACTTATAACTCTTTCACATGCAAGTCCATGCGAAAGCCATCTCGTAACTGAAACTTTTAAGAGTTTTCAAAATACTGATGCAATAAACATTTGCTTGGATGTCCTTAAAAACTTGTTGTTTCACCGGACTGTAGTAGAAGAGTTTCCATAAACTAATTAGCAGGGAATCTACATCCTGCAAAAGAGAATGTTTCTTAACGAGATGAGCAAAAATAAGAGCCAATCTGTGGTTCCTACAATTAATGTAAATGGAATAGGGGCTAGATGGCGAATTCTTCTTTGGACACCAGAAATATCCCCACTCAGTACATTGGCTCCATCTAATGCCAGGAAAAAACAATTCATCAAATTAATACCCTTAACCATCATAAATGTTTCAATTTCCTTAGTTATTGACTCTGCATTAGTTGCAGCTAGATTTATTACTCCTAGGTAATCTTCTTTGACTCCAGGAACTCCTTTTAGCTTATAACGAGCTATTAAACCAAGCTGCTCACGTTGAGATTCATCGGTGCTCTCGTCAGCCAACAATGCAAAACAATCGCCTATTTTCAAATGTGTTACTGTTTTTTCCTCTAGAAATTGGGAAATTGCACCTACAATATTATCAGCCGAAACATTTGACAAGTATGTAGCATTCTTTCCACATGTTTTTAAGTAAGACTGGATGTCTGGATCCCCGAGATCCTGACCAATGAAATTCACAAAAGAAGCAAAATTTTCTGACACAGCCCAATGTTTTTTAATCATAAAGTAAATTATTTTTATATATTTGGTAAGAAGCTTTCTGTTGTTCTCTTTGTTTTTTTCAGCAATAATTTCAGCTCCTTCAGTAAATGTCTTCTGTAGCAATTTGCTTGGAGCACTTTTTCCAATTGCAGCTGCTGAACAATGTCTCGAACTGCTTTGGTGTTTATTTATCGCTCTGTTAGGATGATCGCCAAGCTTTACTGCTTGGTTAATCCAAGGTCCGTTTTGGTAAATAACTGAACATATCTTACACAAAACTCTTTTGGCTGAAATGCTGTAATACAGCCAGTTATGCAATTTTTCGTAGTGAACAATATTTAGAGGCAATTTTCCATGCTCAGTATTCGGTGGCTCTTGTTCTTCATTTGGCGACAATTTTTCCTGTTCAATATTCGGGGGAAAGTTTGGTTCAGTAATCAATGTCTCAGCAACTGAAATTTTATCCGTATCTGTTGCAGGTACTGTATCTGAAACTGGGAATACATTTTCAGAAGAAACAATTGATTTCTCCGATTGTTCAATCTGCGAAACTTTAGTAGCAGGAATCTCTTCTGTTTTATTCAGTTCTTTCTGAAAAAACGATTTAATGGACATACATCCTTTAGCGTCCAATGGTTTAACTTTTTAAATATAATAATCACTATTTCTTGAGCCGGAACTCTGGTACGAACGCTTCATGATGAGAAGAAAAAACACGCGGTATGTATTAACAGTAAACGTCGCATTCACATGAATAAACAACTTGACCAGTGTTGCCACTCTGAAACTTTTACGAGGCGAAATTTGGGTCCGTTAACAGACCTTTCACAAAATAATTTATGCCGAAAATGGACCTTTCACAAAATATTTTACTGTAAAAACGGACCCTTCACAAAATATTTTACCTTAAAAACGGACCCTTCACAAAAAATGTTACCGTTAAAACGGACCCTTCATATTGTTGTCTCCAATGGTGCTATCAGCCTACGTTATGTTGTAGAGAAGTCAACACCTGGAGACAAAACTTGTATTTGAGAGTAGATGGCCGCAAATGAAGAGTAGTAGAGAAATAAAGATAGCACTTGAGATAAAGGCGACATCAATCTTTATTGGTTCATAAATAGAACATCAGGGTAACATTTTCACAGGTTATTAAACTTCATGAGAGTTGACAAGTCATTTTAAAGTTCTATAAGAGCTAATTTTGTATCACCTTCTTTAACTTATTTGGCAAAAACTTTAGGATGAAAACATGGTTCAGACTCTTTTCAGAGCAAAAAAAAATAAGCACTTTTTAAGGACCCCAAAATTTTCTTAAGTAGGGTCTATCCACAAGTGATGTCATGCTTCGAGGAAAGGAGGGCTGTGAAATTGTGACGAGGGGGGAGGGGGGGGGGACAAGATGTGTGACATACATTTACATTAAAAATCAGAAAATTAAATTTGATTTCTAGCATAGTGCTTTGTTTTTAAACTGTAAGTTTATGTATATGTAATACAGCATGACATGTGCCAAGGGTGGTATGGTGAAGTGTGAGCAGGAGGCAAAGAATATTTTTTTAAAAGCGTGACATCATTTATGGACAGCCCCTTATTACTTTACCAAACTTTAAATTTTCTTATTGTAAAGTTGGCAGGTTGTTGCTTTAAGTGCAAATGTGCCAATTTTCCAAAATTGAAAAGCCCGCAATTTCTTGCACATGTATGTACAAGCAATTAATACAGACAAAATAATTCCTTTTTTCTCTCAAGTAACATGTATGTCCATATACCGTAATTTATGGCAGAAACGCTGCACCCATCACACCCACGAAAATGAGCTAAAAAACTAGAAAATTATCAGAAATGCCGCACTCACGATCCCCTCCCTCCGAAAAAAAAAAAAAAAGAAACATCGCACTGGGATGTATTTCGGGGGGGGGATAAGTGGTAAAAATATCTCCTTTCCCATATGTTTTAAAGTATTTACCGCTATTTTACGAAGCTTACAATTTCCATTTTCAAATAATCAATGTTCAATTTTATATAAAACATCAGTTTTTATATTCATAAAGGCGAATTTATAGAAATAAATAAATAACTTGTAAAAACTTCTTGCATTCGCTACTAGAGATGGCCAATGATTCGAATCAGTGATTCGAATCTTGGTACTGAGTGGCTCAGTCTTTACACTCACTGTCTACTGATTCGAATATCAAGCCCTCTACTGTGGGGAAATACATTCCAAGTGTGAAGGGAAGGAAAACTTATTTTCCCTTTGCCGTTCCCAGAGATTTTCCCTTACTCTTTCAACTCTTTATAACTCTCTGAGTCGATAGATGATTTGAAACAGCAAATGAGTGGGTGTGGGTGAGTTGGTCACTGAGTTGGTGCAGCAACGAATCTTTACTGATTCTGTGTTTCGCTCTGTTTCAGTGATTGTATACGATCGTTGAGATTCGTTAGTTTTTCGAATCTTCTATCGACTCAGAGTCGAAAGGAGTTGAAAGGATGTTTCATTTAATTGGAGTTTTTTTTTCGAATCTTCTATCGACTCAGAGTCGAAAAGAGTTGAAAGGATGTTTCATTTAATTGGAGTTTTTTTTCCGAATCTTTGGTGTTTCATTTCTTGGTTGGTGGTCGGATTTAAAGTTTTATCTGTCTGTGGGTGTGGAGTGGGTCGAACATCGTTTGCTTTTGGCGGGGGGCATAGGCGTTACATCCTAAGGGCAAGAGGGGTCAATCCCCCCCCCCCCGAAAAAAAAAAATTAAGAAATTCAAGTATCAGAGCTATTTATAATAATGATATTTTCTACAATCGGAAACATTTTGTCACCTCAACCAAATATTACATGCCAATTTACGCCAATGCTCGTGGAAGAGCGGGGGATGTCTCAAAGTTGTTTAAACCTTTTTCCCTCGGGGGGACTCCCTCCTTCCAACTTGTCTGGCTGGTTTAATATTTGTTTAAAATTTAATGAAACATCCCTTTTCTACTTCAATATATGTCCCCCTGCCACCACCCTCAAAAAAAAAAAAAAAAAAAAAAAAAAAAAAAACGGACACGTTAAGTTTACATGGTGACGTATTTTCATGTGAAGGGAAATAGAATGAAATAAAGTTAGGATTGTGCTTGTCACTTTTAATGAAGGATACAGGGGCGGTATTAAGCGCTCCCACAAAAGGACTTTGTAGTAAGCAAAATAACATTTCGCTTTATTGCTGCAGATTTTGTTTAAGATGTTTTTTTACCTTGTTTGTCGTTTAAGGGGAATGATTTTATTTTCTTTCGTAATTCAGAGAAATACAAAATAGGGTCTAAAGCAGTGGCGTAGCCAGGATTTTATTTCGGGGTGGGCTGGGTATCAAATTTAAAGATAAAGTTCAATTGTAAGCTAAGTAAAGGGTCCCATTTTGGGGGGGGGGGCAGCATCCCATCAGTAGGACTGGGCCAAAAATTGATAAATATCGACATATCGGTTTTATTTCAACATCAAATATCCGATATTCCCATTTTCATTTCAGTGATACCTCGAATTCGATAAAGGTCAAAAATACAGGCTGGCGATAAGAAAATCCTGAGATCAATACCAGCTTGTGATGCTTTTGCTACTGCTTTCTCTCCGTTGATGATGATGCCGGATCGCGGAAAAAACAGCTCCATGGTTTATTAGTCTAATTATCATAATTAATTAACGTATATCTCGGAAACTATCCATCGGAGCGCGTTTTTATTGATTCTCGACCCCCCAGTGGCAGATTATTGCAAGTTTGTCGTGTTGGGGGGGGGGGCGGTTAGTTAGAACATTGACATATACATCCATTTTATGGAAGTAAAATAGGATCTTTTACATTAATTTCTTTCTTCTCGGGGTGGGGGGGAGTCATCCCTCCACCCCCCCTTTAATCCGTCTTTGCGACCCCCGATAGACTCAACACCCCACCGATACTTAAAATTTCGAATGCTTTGACACCAAACTTAACCTTTTAATCTTACAGGCCCAGGGGGTCATACGAAGCTTCCCTATATTTTCAATTTGGGCATTTTAAACACTAGCCTCCTCCGGCGGCATCTCAAAAGTCTGGAAACCATCCCAGAGCCAATTTCTACATGTTTGCAGTCCTTTTAGGCCTCAATCATGGTTAATTAGTCTAATTACCATAATTAATTAACGTATATCTCGGAAACTATCCATTGGAGCACGTTTTTATTGATTCTCGACCCCCCCCCCTGGACGTACACCCCCATCGATACATAAAATTTCGAATACTTTGACACCAAACTTAACCTTTTAATCTTACAGGCCCAGGGGGTCATACGAAGCTCCCCTATATTTTCAATTTGGGCATTTTAAACACTAGACTCCTCCGACAGCATCTCCAAAGTCTGGAAACCATCCCAGAGCCAATTTCTACATGTTTGCAGTCCTTTTAGGCCTCAATCATGGTTAATTAGTCTAATTACCATAATTAATTAACGTATATCTCCGAAACTATCCATCGGAGTGCATTTTTATTGATTCTCGACCCCCCCTAGACGAACACCCCCATCGATACATAAAATTTCGAATACTTTGACACCAAACTTAACCTTTTAATCTTACAGGCCCAAGGGGTCATACGAAGCTCCCCTGTATTTTCATTTAGGGCAGTTGGCAATTTAAACACTAGTTTTACTCGAGCAAGGAGAGAGAGATGCTAGCTGCCCGAGAACTCAGCGGAGAAGAAACCCGATGAATGGGTGAAGGGTGTTTAAATAGTATGGCTTTCAGCGCAGAGAGAGGGAAAATTTCTGTAGTTGTTTTATTGATTCAAGATTCGAATCATCGAAGTAGTGAGTGAGTTGAGATTCGAATCAGTAAAATGAGTCAAACCGCCCATCTCTACCTACTACTAAAGTTTCGCAGATTGAACAATCGGAGGAATCGATTGTTTCTTCTGAAAATGTATTCCCAGTTTCAGATACAGTACCTGCAACAGATACGGATAAAATTTCAGTTGCTGAGACATTGATTACTAAACCAAACTTTCTCCCGAATATTGAACAGGAAAAATTGTCGCCAAATGAAGAACAAGAGCCACCGAATACTGAGCGCGGAAAATTGCCTCTAAATATTGAGCGCTACGAAAAATTGCATAACTGGCTGTATTACAGCATTTCAGCCAAAAGATTTTTGTGTAAGATGTGTTCAGTTATTTACCAAAACGGATCTTGGATTAACCAATCAGTAAAGCTTGGCGATCATCCTAACAGAGCGATAAATGGTTTCCATGGTTTAAACTAAATGATTTTTTTTTCAAAAAAGTCAATTGGTTTTTCTAAAAGAATAATTTAAAATTACGAATACTACAGATAGAATACATTCTGATATCTCTCTATTCTAAAAAAAAGTAATGGCCGCTGTCGTCGCCACTGTCAAAAGCTTGTTCGCCTATCTTCTAAACCGTGGGGATTTGAGTTTCGACTAAGGTGCCCACAGATTTGAAAAATTCCGAGGAACCTGCTAAGCTGACTTAAATTTTGAAAATCGAATCATTTTAGAAGATATTAATAAAAAACTGAAAAAATAAACAGAATGGTTGCCAGATTTGGCATAAAATCATTCATTTCTTTGCAACAAAGCGTTTCCAAGTATCTAGAATCGCGTGAAATTTACAAACATGAGTTAGAATTACGCCCATTTTACGCCAAAATAAAAACTATATGAAATAAGTAACTCAAAATGTTTTACACAAAATTGACAATTGTCAAATAGTCAGTTTGCTTAGACAACAGGAGTTTAGAATGAGCGATGATTCGTTTTTCAAAAACAGAATAACTAATATCTTGAAAATGAAAAATAATTAAAATGCAGGTTATTTTAAAGCCGGTTCGGTCCAGCTGGATTATTGTCTACCAGTAGAAATATTGGGTGGCGTTCACTATGCCATTATAGCAGTTATAGTACACTTTGGATATTGGCCAGCGCGGCGAGACGGTATCATTCGTAGTGCTAAGTACGCCCATCTGCAAAGAATTATGTATATGAAAATATATGGATAACAGTTTTCCGCTAACCTTAAATGAACAGTCATTATAGGTTGTGAGCCTGTGTCAATCGTCCAATAATGAAAAGTCGCCATGGGTGGCAAGCTATCCTACATGTTCCGTAGTTTTTATCAAAGAAAACATATTAATTACTGTTTTCTTAGAGCAAACGTCACATATTTCCCCCAGAAATATCGTGTAATTTGCATTAAAAATGCTGGAGTTATTAAATATTTCATCCAATTAAGCAAATTATCTTGTAAAATCCACAATTTTCGATTTAAATTTCTTAAAATTAGGAAATGTTAGTTCATTAAACGTATTAAATGCCATAAAAAATACCATAAAAAATTTCATGACAAGGTCCCATTAAGAAAAACACGCCAAATGACAGAAAAATTGTCAAACTTGACGAGTTTTGGTGAAATATCGAAAAATTGGCAAAAATTAGGCTTTCGAAGACCTACGACCCATAGAATCCGAGATTCGCAGAACATTCCATATTGAAGCAACAAAAAGCAAAATTTAACTGTTTAACGCGTAGAATACGAATTTTAAAGTTTTAAACCCCAGAACAGCGGGTTGCTCCCAAAATTCGTAATACAAGGTAAGAAAATTTCCGTTTTAGAACGGTTTTTAATTAATAATTTAAAAAAGTAATTAAAATTTTAAAATTCTGATTCTCAGGTGCACATTATTGGCATTCATAGGCTTATATACTCAAATTTTCAGTGTTCTGTGTGCAGTAGATTTGTCTGGAGACCGCACATAGACAGATTTACAAACATTCATTTTTATTATTATAGAGATAGATAGATTTGGCGTAAACCTGATGAAATTTTCGTGCCATTTCATGCTTCTCAAATGCAAACGATTTGTTTTATAGTAGCATTCGGGCGAAACTCGCCAAGCATGGCAACGTAAAAAACGGTTTTTTACTTTTGCGGTTACCACTCACTTCAAGCATAAATCTTTTCATGAGGCCAATGTTCGCCAAACATGACGATCTAAAATCGGTTTTTAATTAATAATTTAAAAAGTAATTAAAATTTCAAAATTCTGAGCCTCAGATGTACATTACCGAAGGAATCGGCTCATATGTTCGAATTTTCAGAGTTCTGCGTCCAGTAGTTTTTTCTGGACATCGCACGCATGCAGATTTTCAGACATTCATTTTTATTGATATAGATTGGCACAAAACTGACTAAATTTCCGTGCCATTTCATGTTTTCCAATGCATACGATTTTGTTTCACAGTATCATGCTGGTGAAACTCGCCACGCATGGCATCTTGAAAACGGTTTTTAATTAATAATTTAAAAAGTAATTAAAATTTTAAAATTCTAATGCTCAGGTGCACATTATCGGACTCATGGGCTTATATATTCAAATTTTCAGAGTTCTGCGTGCAGTAGGTTTGTCTGGAGACCGCACACATACAGACAGACAGATTTACAAACATTCATTTTTATTATTATAGATACATATACGCAAGTTACCCAATTATGAAAATTCTCCATAATTGGCTAATACGCAAGGCGTACCATGGGTTTCACATAATTAAAAATAGTGCGAGGTTTAAATTTTTATGTTCCAAGCAACATGCAAGAACCAAGCAATGTGTAGCTCGGTCACATTCTATCTTATCCAACGTTTAGGTTTTGTTTGCTCAAATTGTTTTTTGTTTTTTTTTTACGAATAAGTCTTTTTAGAGCCCAAATGCCTCATACGAAATGCGAGCGTAGTGAGTCTAGGGGCCTTGGCCCCCTAGTCTTATTACAAGATTCACCCTATCAAAAGAGTGCTCGAGTTTTTCCATTGGTTCCGTATATTAAAAATGACTTATGAAAAAACATGTTGGGTTCTATACAACTGTCATTTCTTCATAGGCCTGTCGTGTTGAGCATTTTTCAAAACTAATTCTTCGCATAACTAAAATATTGCTTCTACGCGAATATTTTATTGAGAGAACTCCAGATTAGTACTCTAGGCCGCAATTATATAACAGAATGTGCAGATAATGGTTCCAGAGTTTCAGGTACGTTTCAGTTACTTACAAACGCACCACTAAAAACAACTCATTGCTGTGACGTCACACATTTCTCCCATTTGAAAAAACGGAAGGGGAGTTTCGCATAGTATTCGAATGGCAGAACAATTTTTCAAGTTTACAAACATGAGTTAGAATTACGCCCATTTTATGCCAAAATAAAAACTATATGAAATAAGTAACTCAAAATGTGTTACACAAAGTTGACAATTTTCAAATAGTAAGTTCGCTTAGACAACAGGAGTTTAGAATTAGCGATTATTCGTTTTTCCAAAACAGAATAACTAATGACACATAAAACATTATATTACGGTTGAGCCTCCGAATGTGGAGCATATATACAGTAAGTTAAGATGTTTTTCCAAGAAAAAAGTTAGAGAATTTCAGCATATCAATTTTTTAAAAGACTGTGTACATTTTAAAATTACCCCTAAATTCATGAAAATTAAAAATTGTTTCCTTCTTAATGAATTCTTTTATGATATAAAGAATTTTGAGCTATGCTTACTTAAAAAATACATTAGGAACAAATTTAAATATATAGCTAAATTAACGAAAGAAGAAAAATTTTACAACCACAAACTTCAAACCATGTGCTCTCCGGATGATTACCGTTTAAAAGTCAATAAAATAAACAATTTTTGCAAGAAAGAAAAAGAGATTTACCACAATAACCACTATAAAAAACTTAACTTTTGGATGAGAAATAATAAATGCTATAAACAAGGTCAAACTAAAAAAGAAGATCAATTCATTAATCTATCCTCCTTAACTCTAACTCAACAGCAAAAAGCCACTCTAAACCTAGGTCCCAAGTTCATTCTTGATGACAAAATAGATATCAATGATACCGTTGCGAGCATTGAGGCCGCCATTATCTCATTACCCCTCTCAGATAAACAAGCTATCCGTATGCACGCCCAACAAGAAATGAATAAAAAACTTAAAACTACTGTTAAAGATCATGAAGACCGCAAATGCCTCAGCGACCTAAAGAAAAATAACACTATCGTTTGCTTAAGCTCTGACAAGACAGGAAAGATTGTCATCCTAGATAAAAAAGATTACCATGAAAAAATGGAACAAACCATCAATAGTCTAAACGTTTTACATCTTCCCAAAGACCCCACCACGAAAATCAATAATAAACTAAAAACTTTAATAAAAAACGGTACCTGGCCGGATCAGAAAGGTCCGAACTATAACAATACCGCTAATTTCGCCCCACGGATTTTCGCTAAATTTAAAGATCATAAAAATCCCCCCTCCCTTCGCCCTATCGTGAGCAAATGTGAAGGCCCCACCTACACTCTTGAAAAATATATGAAAGATATTCTGCAAGAAATTATACCCCTATCTAACAGCACTCTAACTTCCACCGACGATTTCATTAAAAACATCCGCGATTATAAACTTGATGAAAACGATATTATGGTAAGTTTCGATGTAGTAAATCTATACCCGTCAATAGATATTAGGGAAATGAACCAAATTATTAACAAACGAATTCAAAGTAGTTTTAAAGATATAGACATAATTAACACCCTAACTAGTGCTATAAATCTAATTTTAAATAACTCATATTTTCAATATAATAATCACTTCTACCAACAAATAAAAGGAGTCCCCATGGGCTCCCCCATATCCGGAATAATTGCCGACTGGAAAATGAGAATCCTTGAAGAACAGATTAAACAGACACACAATAATACCATCAAACTTTGGCTTCGCTATGTCGACGATATCTTCGCTATCCTTACCACCCACAATAATGAAGAAAATAATTTGATCAATCAACTTAATGCCATAGACCCGAACATTAAATTTACCTACGAAAAAGAAATCAATAATAGCCTCAATTACTTAGATGTGAACATAACCAGAAACAATAATCTCATCGAGACCACCATTTTTCGAAAACCTACTTGTAATACTAATATAGTAAATTTTAAATCTAAAACCCCTTTCAACTATAAAATTGCTGCTATTCGTTCCTATATCGACCGCGCTTTCAAAGTGTGTTCTAACGACGACCTCCTTCAAAAAGAAATTGCTTTCATAAAGAAACAATGTCAAGACGCCCACTACCCTCGAGAAATTTTCGACAAAGTTTTCAAAGCTAGGCAACGTAAATTAAATGTTATAGACAACCGTCAAAAAGATAAACCACGTTTTACTACCGCTATCCCCTATAGCCGAGGGATAGCCAATAAACTTTCTAATATCGCCAGTAAAAAGAACTTCCGTATTCCAATTAAACCTAATAAAACAATCTTTCAGCGCATTAGATCGGAAAAAGACCCAATCAACCCCATCGAAACCGCAGGGATCTATAAAATTAATTTTATGTCAAACGATACTAATAAAGAAAATTGCTACATCGGCGTTACAAAAAGGAAAATTAAAGAACGAAAAAACGAACATTTTAAAGACATTAACCTCCAGAAACAAAGTACCGCCCTAGCCCGTCTTGCTTTGAAAGAGCCCATTACCATTGATTTTAAAAATATTAAAAAAATAGCCAACTTTAAAAATAGTATATATGCCTACATTCGTGAGAGCTTAGAAATATTGACGACTGAGGGCAGCATCAACGATACGCTTCATACAATCGACCAATCATGGGACGACGTCATTCATCGAACTTTCAAGAAGAAGAACGACGAAGATATAAAAAGAAGCCGCCATTAGTGAGAGCTCCAGAAACGACTGAAGATGGTTATGTGTGTAACCGAAATATATATCGTGTACGGGGGAATAAGGTATTCCCAAATAAAAAAAATTTTAAAGAATAACTAATATCTTGAAAATGTAAAATAATTAAAATGCAGATTATTTTAAAGCCGGTTCGGTCCAGCTGGATTATTTGCTACCAGTAGAAATATTTGGTGGCATTAACTCTGCCATTATAGCAGTTATAAGTACACTTTGAATATTTACTAGTGCGATGAGATGGTATAATTCGTGGTGCTAAGTATGCCAATCTGCAAACGATTATGTAAATGAAAATATAGATAACGGTTTTCCGGCAACTTTAAATGAACAGTAATTATAGGTTATGAGCATGTGTAAATCACTAAATACCGAAAATTCGCCATTGGTGGCAAGCTACCCTATCTGTTCCGTAGCTTTTATTAACTTTACAAGTACGCAAGTCGCGAAATAATGAAAAATCTCCATGGGTGGCCAATTCGCAAGGTGTCCAATCATTATTAAAAATACAGCTGAAACAGATGTTCTGATTTTATTACGCTTTAGTTCCTAATTAATATAACTTTTGAATGGCAACATTAAATACCATTGTGTTTCTGAGGAGTGCAAATAATTTTTCCAACGATTATAAGCGGAGTCCGCACTCCAGGTGGAGTATAGCTCAGGATTCCCATAACAAAATATCTTCCTTGTTATGAGGGGGAGGGGGTCTACTGTAGTGTGAAGTTTAAATTTTTATGTACCAATGAACATGCAAGAACCAAGCAATGTGTAGCCCAGTAACATTCTATCTGATCCAATCTTCGGGTTTTGTCTGTTGAAATTATATCTTTTTTACGAATAAGCCTTATTAGGGGGCGAATGCCTCATACGAAAAGCGAGCGTAGCGAGTCTGGGGGCCTTGGCCCCTAGTCTTAAAATTATCCTTAAGTATCAACAATAAGTTTTTATATCAATCTAATAGATGCCTTATAGTCTTATCATTATTAAAAATTATTAATTAAACTTAAACTATAAACTGCATTTTTAATTTGTTTCTAAATTAGAGGATTTGTGCTTTAACAACTTATTTTTAAACCTTAAAAATATCATTTTGTACAACTTATCACCATTATTACTGATGAATCTAAGTGCAAGATTCCATGTAAAATGTAGTAAACAATTAATATTGTATTTTATTACATACTAAATGTAAAAAATAGTATCTCTAAATAAAATATTAAAATTGAATGATTTCAATGTCCACATAAGTATAGCAACAATTGTTTATCTACTTTGTTTTAATTACTTTCAGAAGGAATATTAATTGTTATTTGAGCATTTTACAGATAATTTTATTTATAAGTATGTAGCAGGTAATTATAAAAGGATTTGAAAAAAAAACCTGGTTTAAACAAAACAAAAAAATCCGGTTTAAACCAAAAAACCCATTTTTTTTTTGTTTTTTTCAAATAAACCAGGTTTTTTTCCTACCCTGTCAAATAGATACCTTATCTTTCTTGAAAGCTTAAAAATGAAAATTTTTCCATGGCATTCTTGCATCAATTAACAAAAAATAATACAACATACGAAAACCTTTATACAAACACAGAACCATAGAACAGTAAAAATGCCCAACCTTAAACAGTAAAACATCCAATAAACTTTTAAATATAGAGGTATTTAGCAACCCTTGTGCAGAGTTGTGTTGTTGTTTCATGATGGCATGAGAAATTATGAGATTGGTCTAAGAAATTAACAGGAAACCGAATAACTTGAAGGAATTATGTGATTGGTGTAAAGAATTTAAATGTAACCGATCTGTTTGAACATGGCACGACTGGCGATTTAAGGTAATCAACTCTGGATATAGTGAATACAAACCATTAGTGCCGATTCACGTACATTATCGCTGTTCACCATGGGGTTACTTCGGTGTTAGGGTGCTTCGGATAGAGTGGACAAAATTGGATGGTCCCCATAGATTCACTATGGGAATCATGTTGAAATCAAGGTTATACTGTGGTTGTTCTCGTGTCCATGGCTAGATGATTAAATGGTTATACTGTACTTCGTTAAAATAAATCCTTATTCTTTTACCTAAAACTTTTTCCACTCTGTTCTGCGTGCAGCTGATAGTTAGAAATTATTCTGAAGATTTTTCGGTTCTTACATATTATCCCAGTGGTCATTTCTCACAAACTATTTTTTCGTCAAATGTACTGGCAAACTGTTGCCAGTCATATTCGAAACCACTGACTGCTGGTATAATACACAAGTATCAAATTTTCTATGAGTACTGTTCTTATCTCCTGTTTAGATTCAAGAACCTAAATCAGTTTTATGAAGCTTAATTTCTAGCAAAAAACGGTGGTGGATCCTTAATATTCTAATGTTCATACTCAGTAGTGAACTGCAAACCCCTACAATATGGGGTTGTAGCACATTTAATTAGAATAACGATAATTTAAAGATTTTCCCATATAATAATTATTTCACAGAACAGTGATATAAGATTAAATAGTCAGAAATTAGCAGGAAGAAATATAAACATTAGAGAAAACACCCAAAATCGGGTGGTCTGAGGACTCTCAAATCTGCTCGAGGTGAAGCGAATCTGATTTGTCTCTCTGCTAAAATCAGTTTGCGCTTGAAAAGGGGAAAATTTATCAATTAATGTACTAGTGTTGGGCTTCGGAGCACAGTATTCACGAGCTTTGCTGCATTTTTCTCACTATGTAAAAATTTTCCCAGAAAACAGAAATACAGGGGCGGAGTTCCAGCTTTTGATTTCTGTTTCTTCTGTCAGAGTTCTCAGAATAAGCTCTGTTCTAAAATATAAGTGAAGCAAAGTTAGTTTTAAATTCAATTTTCCGTTTTGGTTCAGATGTTAAGTATTGTTTCAGCTTTTGATTTCTCTTCTGATTCTAGCTTGAAGCAAAATTCAAAAATGTAATTGTAGAATTGTTTAATACAGTTTTATGAGTTAACATTGTGAAAGAGAAATGTTTTCCATCTTATAATAAAAATGCAGAAGCTGTAGGTAACATAATGGAATTATCATAAATTTACATTTTGCACTCGTGTTTACTGTCAATTTAAATAATTATGCAGCTAAGTACAGATTACAATAATGGGTCTACGTCTTTAAATTAATTGACTTATTGGATTATTTTTTAATTTCATATTCATACGTATTAGTCAATTACGTTTACAAATAAGTTATGTGATGCATATGTTACAATTTTTTTATTAATCAGATAACTGGTCTTATTTTATAGGCATTTACATATTTAAAAGAATACTACAAGGTTGGTATTTTTGTCGGCAAAAAAGGTATTTTTGCCAGGACAGTAGCAAAAACTGGAAAACAAACAGGGCAAAAATGGAAAAAAACCAAAAAAATTGGAAAAAAAAAAACTGTATTGATGTTAAATAAAGTGCAGTGAAGGTCTACAATTTAATAAAGGTTATAATGAGATTAATGATTATATCAATTATTTGTGCCATTTAATTAGATAATTAATAAATAATTAAAGCAATTATTTAATGAAAGCAATCTAATATACAAATAAAGAAATATTTAAAATTAATTCAAAGTTATACATTAAAAAAACTTCTGTTGTGTCCTTTTTATTGGGTAACTGATTTATTTCCTTCTCTTTGCTTTTGAAGGGAACAAATAAGTTATATTCATCAGTTTCAGTCATTTTATTATTTTTGCTGTTGTGGTATTACGGCCAATTATCTGCACGTGGCACCAAGGCGGAGATTTGGGGGTCTTTTTCTAAGGGGTAGTGACCTGTATTTATGCTGTTTTCATTTCTCGCTTGTTTTAATATTTACTTTATAATTATCTATTTATCAATACACGGTTTCAATTATTGTCACTACTTAATTACGGTTTGATAAATTTTATACAGTTGAATTACAATTAAAATATACTAAAAGATGAAGCATATCATACACATATTTAAGCCCCCCGCCCCTGAAATTTTGATTTTTGTTTCTAAAATGATAATGATTATGTTCTTGTGAAAAATTCAGCTTTGTTTACCATTTGGACAGCCTTAGTTTTTTTTATTTTTTTTTTATTATACCCTGAAGTAGAATGTCAGTTTATACTGTTGCTTGATTTCTGGATATTTTTCCTTTGCAAACAGTAATTATTCCTTGAAAATTAAAAATGAATTATTATCTTGAAAATTAAAAATAGTTTCCTTCTTAATGAATTCTTTTACGATATAAAGAATTTTGAGCTATGCTTACTTAAAAAATACATTAGGAACAAATTTAAATATATAGCTAAATTAACGAAAGAAGAAAAATTTTACAACCACAAACTTCAAACCATGTGCTCTCCGGATGATTACCGTTTAAAAGTCAATAAAATAAACAATTTTTGCAAGAAAGAAAAAGAGATTTACCACAATAACCACTATAAAAAACTTAACTTTTGGATGAGAAATAATAAATGCTATAAACAAGGTCATACTAAAAAAGAAGATCAATTCATTAATCTATCCTCCTTAACTCTTACTCAACAGCAAAAAGCCACTCTAAACCTAGGTCCCAAATTCATTCTTGATGACAAAATAGATATCAATGATACCATTGCGAGCATTGAGGCCGCCATTATATCATTACCCCCCTCAGATAAACAAGCTATCCGTATGCACGCCCAACAAGAAATGAATAAAAAACTTAAAACTACTGTTAAAGATCATGAAGACCGTAAATGCCTCAGTGACCTAAAGAAAAATAACACGATCGTTTGCTTAAGCTCTGACAAGACAGGAAAGATTGTTATCCTAGATAAAAAAGATTACCATGAAAAAATGGAACAAACCATCAATAGTCTAAACGTTTTACATCTTCCCAAAGACCCCACCACGAAAATCAATAATAAACTAAAAACTTTAATAAAAAACGGTACCTGGCCGGATCAGAAAGGTCCGAACTATAACAATACCGCTAATTTCGCCCCACGGATTTTCGCTAAATTTAAAGATCATAAAAATCCCCCCTCCCTTCGCCCAATCGTAAGCAAATGTGAAGGCCCCACCTACACACTTGAAAAATATATGAAAGATATTCTGCAAGAAATTATACCCCCATCTAACAGCACTCTAACTTCCACCGACGATTTCATTAAAAACATCCGCGATTATAAACTTGATGAAAACGATATTATGGTAAGTTTCGATGTTGTAAATCTATACCCGTCAATAGATATTAAGGAAATGAACCAAATTATTAACAAACAAATTCAAAGTAGTTTTAAAGATATAGACATAATTAACACCCTAACTAGTGCTATAAATCTAATTTTAAATAACTCATATTTTCAATATAATAATCACTTCTACCAACAAATAAAAGGAGTCCCCATGGGCTCCCCCATATCCGGAATAATTGCCGACTGGAAAATGAGAATCCTTGAAGAACAGATTAAACAGACACACAATAATACCATCAAACTTTGGCTTCGCTATGTCGACGATATCTTCGCTATCCTTACCACCCACAATAATGAAGAAAATAATTTGATCAATCAACTTAATGCCATAGACCCGAACATTAAATTTACCTACGAAAAAGAAATCAATAATAGCCTCAATTACTTAGATGTGAACATAACCAGAAACAATAATCTCATTGAGACCACCATTTTTCGAAAACCTACTTGTAATACTAATATAGTAAATTTTAAATCTAAAACCCCTTTCAACTATAAAATTGCTGCTATTCGTTCCTATATCGACCGCGCTTTCAAAGTGTGTTCTAACGACGACCTCCTTCAAAAAGAAATTGCTTTCATAAAGAAACAATGTCAAGACGCCCACTACCCTCGAGAAATTTTCGACAAAGTTTTCAAAGCTAGGCAACGTAAATTAAATGTTATAGACAACCGTCAAAAAGATAAACCACGTTTTACTACCGCTATCCCCTTTAGCCGAGGGATAGCCAATAAACTTTCTAATATCGCCAGTAAAAAGAACTTCCGTATTCCTATTAAACCTAATAAAACAATCTTTCAGCGCATTAGATCGGAAAAAGACCCAATCAACCCCATCGAAACCGCAGGGATCTATAAAATTAATTTTATGTCAAACGATACTAATAAAGAAAATTGCTACATCGGCGTTACAAAAAGGAAAATTAAAGAACGAAAAAACGAACATTTTAAAGACATTAACCTCCACAAACAAAGTACCGCCCTAGCCCGTCTTGCTTTGAAAGAGCCCATTACCATTGATTTTAAAAATATTAAAAAAATAGCCAACTTTAAAAATAGTATATATGCCTACATTCGTGAGAGCTTAGAAATATTGACGACAGAGGGCAGCATCAACGATACGCTCCATACAATCGACCAATCATGGGACGACGTCATGCATCGAACTTTCAAGAAGAAGAACGACGAAGATATAAAAAGAAGCCGCCATTAGTGAGAGCTCCAGAAACGACTGAAGATGGTTATGTGTGTAACCGAAATATATATCGTGTACGGGGGAATAAGGTATTCCCAAATAAAAAATTTTAAGTAATTATTCCTTTTGTTCTAAATCAGAAATTCTTTCAAACATGTCTTTGTAATTAGCATTTATTTGATTTGATCTTGAGAACAACACCTGCTTTGTGCTCCAGGTGCTGTCTAAACTGAATAATAAATAGTTTTTTTCGCAATATATTCATGTTATTCTTATTTCGTTGTTTCTATATTATATATTCTTTGTGATGTTATTTAAAAAATTCACATTTTGTGATGCTGAGACTGCAAGCTGATGATTTTTCAAGTATTTAGAAACATAATTTGACTGGTTTAAAGTTGTTCTGACTCTTAGATTGAACAAAACAAGGTATTTTAGATGCAATTCCTGATACTGGTTCAAAGTTACTCCGAATGGCAGGGTAACTTTGCACCCGGTAAATTATGTATTATTTTTTATTTTTATCATCAAAATTTATGTATTTATGTGAGTTAAGCTAAAATTTAAAGAGTTCTTCTACCATTTTAAATCATTTCATATGAAAATACTATCAAAACATAAGGGGAGCAAGTGAAAATACAGAAAATGTGGATCAAAATTACCCTGAATGACTGTACTTTAGATGTTGCCAAACAGATGCATGAAAAGGTTAAAGTACGACAAATTGTTCTCAGGGCTTTATGACTAACAAATTTATTATAAAAATTATTTTTCAAAACATAAATAAATAAATAAAATAAATGAATGACTTTTTACTGAAATCATGTGATTTAAATTTATGAAACCTGCCCAGACCCAAACTGTGTAAAAAGTTATTGCACAGGAACAAGAATAAACTGGTTTTCTTGTTCTGCAGGTGCAGATAAAATTCTTTTTTACATTTTTCTAGCAAATGCTAAGTAGTTGAAATATACTTCTTTCAAGAATTGCTACTGTTAGTTATAGCCTTTTGAAAGTCAACATATAGTTTATGTGAAAATTGTTTATGTATCTAAAAAATGTTCAAAGGAGGCAGGAAACAAGATCCTATTTGGGAATCTTCCGAAAAAATAGTTTGTAATGGAAAAATTGCTGCTAAATGTAAAAATGTCCAAAGTAACAAAGTAGCCAGAATGAAAACACATATTTTGAAATGTGTGAAAGAAATGCCGGATGAACATTTGTTGCTACCCAAGCTAACAAATCAGAATGAAAAATGCATTGTTAATAATCCAGAAATTATGCAAGAATCCAGTGAGCCACCTTCTAAAAAGCACTTAAGTAGTGATGGCAGTATTAATACATTTATCTCTAAAACAACTACTGAAGAAAAAGGTAAAATCGATTTGCTGGTTGCTAAGCTATTTTATTCTTGCAACATTCCATTTGCAGTTGCTGAAAGTGAGGCATTCAAAAAGCTCATTCATGCCCTAAAACCGAGTTATAAGCCTCCCACACGTAGACAACTAGCTGGTGAACTGTTAGATGTAGCGTATAATTCAATGGAATTATGTGTTAAAGAAAGTTTACATGAAAAAGTTTATGTGAAGGAAGTGTAAAAGAAGGAACCCTAATTGTTGATGGATGGAGTGATATCCATAATGAGCCCCATTACAGCTGCATGTGTTCAAGTGGATGGTGAAGCATTTATTGTAGATGTAGAAGCAACAGGGGCAACAAAAAAAACATCAGAATACTTAACAAAAAAGTGCAATGAAATAATTTCAAATGCTGAGAAACAATACAATTGTTACATTAAAAACATTGTGACCGACAATGCCAAAAACATGGAAAAAATGAGAAATGAACTTGAAAAAGAAAAAAATGATGGCAATTCAGTATTTATAACATACGGATGTGGAGCACATTGGTTGAATCTTCTGGGTGAAGACATAACACCTACTAGTGTGTTGAAACATGTTATGGAAATCCAAAAATATTTCCGTAACCACCATGCTCCAGGATCGTAGCTGAAAGAGTGTGAAAGTCATGTTTTGCCACAGTTACCGGGAAATACTCGATGGAATAGCCAACTAACATGTCTGGGAACTTTTGAGCAAAACCACACTATCTATTTAAAAATAGTTAATGAACATTATGAAGAGATGGATGTAAATATTGCAAATCGAATACGTGATTTTAATTTGCATTGACACGTTAAAGATCTCATAAAACAGTTAAAACCTATAGCTACCGCTTTAGATGTGATGCAAAGTAATTCTTCTGCTTTAGCAGATGCTTGCCATACATGGTATAATCTCTTGAAAAATGATGATTTAAAACCACATTTTTCAAAAGTAAAAAAGCGATTTGAACAAGCCATTATGCCATGTCATCTTGTAGCATATTTGTTACATCCGAAGTACAGAGGTGAACTTTTAATCAGGGTGTCTACCAGGTTTCATAAACTGAATTATGACTTTTTCATGATTTTCATGACCTTTGCACACAAATTTCATGACCTTAATTAACTGTAAAAATTATTGTTGCATATGTCATTATAATGTCAAATTTCGTATAATTAACAATTACATATAGTAATGCTACTCAGCTTGGCAGCGTGAACGCTTTGTTTATCTCCTCAGAAAGATCAAATCTGTCATCGTGAACGACTTGGGTTTTTCTCGAGTTACTCAAAGGTGACAGTCTGAACGCACCCAAAAACAAAAGAAAAACAAACTAAGACAAGTTCTGTTTCGTTCACGATCGTCCCACTTGGGGTTATGACAAAGACTTACAAATTTCCGATGATGTCAAGACCGTTGCACGCATCTATTTGATATAAAATGGCCTGGAAAGGGGGATTCATTTTTTTTAAGCGGAGAAATTCATGACTGAAAGGCAAAATTCATGACTTTCGTGACCATTTTCTGAAATCGTGACTTTTTTATGACTTTCATGATTTTCATGACCGGTAGACACCCTGTGAAGAGAAAGAAAGCTGTAAAGCATGGCTGGGTAGAATTACCGTAATTTATGGAAGAAACATCGCGGTGTTTACGAGTTTAAAAGTTAAAAAATTGTAAGTGCGGCGTTTACGATATTTAAAAATTTTTTTTTAGCCGATCTTCAACGACAAATCATAAAAATTATTTAGTAATAATTTTCTCAAAAGATGGCGCCACCACTGTGCACGTACTTTTTAGAGGTGCACGGAGCACAGCGTAACGAATTAGAATGCGAGCCCAGCCACGGCTATCTCGGTAGCCGTGGCATACCCCCTTGAAAAGCGGTTTGATCCACTGCTGTGGGTGGGTATATAAATCCAACTGATGCCTCCATCAATTAAGTAAAAAAAAAAGAAGCTTTCTATGTCTACATTTTAGAACTATAATTAAATTTTGATGAAGGTTTTAATATATATATTTTGATGGGCTAAAATTCCTTAAAGTAGTACCGCAAAAATGCACTACCCTCGATTAACCGCACCCCTGTGTTCCAATAAATATTCATTACTCTCTGGCTAGGTCGGCGATCGCCGTGAGCCTCCGGCATAAGGGAGTGCCCCCCAGCCAAAGCGAGGCCCCCTCAAAAATGGATACACTACATTAAAGTAATTTGATATACGTCAGAGTATTGTACCAAAGTAGTTCGATTGTTTATTTCTTTGTAATCCCTTTTATACAGTGGCGTTGCGAAGGACCCCACAGACCACGCGCCGCACGGGATCGCCGAAGAATCAGGGGCCCCAATAGCTTTAAAATAGTAGTTAAATATGGTTTTAGGTAAGTAAACCTAATTTTCAAATATTACATATCCTAATATTCTATTCCCTCCAAATTCACCAGTAAGGAGCCCCTTTTCAATAGCCGAGGACCCCCCATAGGAGCCAGTCTGGGCCTGATTGTTCTTATAATACTGAATCTCAACCAACACTAGTCTGTTGCGCCCGGTGCGAATTGAACCATTCTAACCCCCCCCCCCCCCAAAAAAAGTTCATCTGATAGTTTAACTATAAGTTATTTGTGTTTTTTCGCCGTGCGGCTTTGCGCCTTGTGAAGGAGCACTGTACCGAACAAACACTGCCTTACACTATCATTACAGTAAAAACTCAACTAGGAGTAATTGGCAAGCTCAGGAAACGCTGAGAGCTTTTAAAATAAACCCCAACATGAAATGTAATAATGAATAGTAACATTAAGAGTTATCACACAACATTCAAAGCTTAAAACAAACAACTAGATGAAGCACACTCATTACGTAATCAACAGCTGGTCGTCCGCGAAAAAAAAAATTGTTTACTTTTGACTGGAGCCGGCTGGCTGTTTTGTTTTAACAGCCCATGTGCTATAGTGTCCGAACTTTTAGCTAATGCAAGAAGCTTTTTACAAGTTATTTATTTATTTCTATAAATTCGCCTTTCTGTATATAAAAGCTGATGTTTTACATGAAATCGGACACTGATTATTTGAAAATGGAAATTGTAAGCTTCCTAAAATAGCAGTAAATATTTTAAAACATATGGTGAAAGAGGAAAAAAAGAGATATTTTTACCGTTTATACCCTCCCCCCCTCCTGAAATATATTCCAGTGCGATGTTTCTTTTTTTGGGGGGTGGGTGGGAGATCGCGGCTGCGGCGCTTACGCCAGGTGCGGCGTTTCTGATAATTTTCTTGTTAATTAAGCTCATTTTCGTGGGTGTGGCGCTTACGACGGATGCGGCATTTCTTCCATAAATTACGGTAATACCCAATTTATACCTTATGCTATTAACTTTGAACTTAAAGAAAAACCATATCCAAATTCATATTTTTCAGAAGATGCGATCAGAATGGTCAGCCCGTATAATTGGTGGAATAGTGTAGCAAAAGCTTGCGAAATTCCCAAGGAATTCTGCTCAGTAGTTGCTCATCTTCAAATATGTCCAGCAAGCAGTGCTGCTATAGAAAGATCCTTCTCAAACTTCTCATTTGTCCAAACAAAAGTTCGAAATAAACTGTCAACAAATACTCTCACTAAACTAGTTTATTGCTATGCAGTGCTAAAACAGCAAAAATTTGGTTGCAGCACAGATGCCACTGAGACTGAATTAGTTGAACTTTAATAGTGTTCTTGTTCTGCTTTTTAATATAGTGTGCTTAAGTGTAATTATTTTAATTTAGACTGATTATCTGTATTTGTAATTCACCCATTATTAATATATTCATTTGCAGCCTGCACAGTCCCAATACTCAACAGTTCTCGTGTTATTATTGATAATCATGATACATAAAAAAATGAATATTTCATTTAATTTCCTATTTACTTAAATGTTCACAAAAATTTATATTGTTGTTTTATTTCTAATTTTGTCATAAAATTGAGTATTATTTCATAAAATGCATATTTCTATTATTGTAATGCTTGTGTTATACTGATTTAAACTTAGTGCTAAAATATAATAGCAGTATCATTGATTTTTAACTAAAATTTATTTCATAATATTTTTGTTTACTTACGGGAAAAAAAATGGGAATAATACCGTAAGCGGGTGTCGGTTGAGTTGGCGACTTTTTTTTTGTCGCCAGCGGCTAACCTTGGCGACTTTTTTTGAGCGCCAAACAAAACAAACATACGTTGACACATAACTAACAAAATGAACCCCAAACTATAACACACTATCTAAACACATAAAAACATTTTTAGACATATTTCAAATGCAATTATGAACAAAAATCACATAAACAAAGCACTACCTCTGGACTATGGGTACGTCAAAAAATAAATAAACCATAACCTTAATCATATACAAAATGCCAAATTAAGTTTCTGCACATAAGTATACAGCAAAATTTCCCTTAAAACGTTAAAATAACAATTTTAAATTAATAGAAAAACATCAAATAAACCAACTACCTCCCCCCACACACACACACAACTCCCCACAAACAACTCAAAAATACATATATTGAATCATATTTAACGTGAATAGTGCACTTGATTTCAAGAAAAATATACTGCAAATATTTTCATAAAACGTTAAAAACACTCTTTATAAATAACATAAAACTACTATAATAAACCGACTACTTCCACCCTCACGTGCTTTTTGCAATTTAATACCTTCAAAACACACAACATTTACACCAGGGTTGGCATGGTTTAAACCGACTGGTTTAAACCACGGTTTAAACCATGGTTTAAACCAAATGGTTTTTTTCTCAAAAAAACCAATTGGTTTTTTAAAAGAATAATTTAAAATTACAAATACTACAGATAGAATACGTTCTAATATATTTTTAAATTATCCTCATAAGTATCAAGAATAAGTTTATTATATCACTCTAGATACCTTATTGTTTTATAATTATTAAAAATTATTAATTAAACTTAAATTATAGGCTGCATTTTTTACTTGAATAATGCTTGATACTTGAACTTTTCCAAAATAGAGTTTTTGTGTTTTAACAACTTATTTCTAAACCTTAAAAATATTATTTTGAACTAAATATCACCATTATTACTGATGAATCTAAGAGCAATATTCCATGTAAAATGCAGTAAACAATTACTATTGTATTATATTATACTAGTTGCCAAGGTGGCCAGCTTCGCCCCTCCCCATATCTTACCATATTTACTCAGTCAGTTTTGTCTAAATTATCGGAGTCCTTTCAACGAAAATCATATTTCATGGTTTTAACAGTATTTGTCATGAAATGTATTTAGGTTATGGTTGCTACAAATTTTGGGGGTATCATGACAAAAGCTGATGGTGACCATGGGACATGTGAATAGATCCGAAAGATTTTGGGGTCCTCATCATGGCATGGTGGTAATGTCACTGAAAATGGTAGATGGCCGAAGTGTGAGGGTCCCGGATTTGGGTCCCATCATGCGGCTGTCGATCTAACGGTCTGGAGTTTTGGTAGGTTTTCTCCAGATGTAACGTGGATACACGTTAAAACCCCGTAGAAAGTCCTCCTGCCAAGGCATCTCCTATCCTTGGCAGATCACTCAGAGTACCGTTGCCATTAATCAAATAAAAAAAAAACAATTTGCTTTTTCGTGTATGGAAACACGAAATGGCTAAAATATACTTCATTGCAAAGTAGTTTTTTTTTTTAATGTGCAATAAACGTGAAGTAAAAAAATCCGAAAGATTTTGCTTCTTTGCACATACATTGTTATTTTTTAATCTATCTACTGCGTGACACACGTAACCAGTAACAAATAGGCTTGCTTCACTTGATGTCATTGAACTGTTAATCTTGATTTTTGCACGTGTGTTATTGTTATTACGCTAATGTTTACATCTAGTTCTTGCCGCTCCCAGCATATAAATATCGTCAATTTTGGTACCGCATACATTAGCGTATTATATAAGTAGATACTAAATATAAAAAAATAGTATCTCTAAATAAAATATTAAAATTGAATGATTTCAATGTCCACATAAGTATAGCAACAATTTTTTATTTACTTTGTTTTAATTATTTTCAGAAGAAATATTAATTTTTATTTGAACATTTTACAAATAATTTTATTTATAAATATGTAACATGTAATTATAAAAGGATTAAAAAAAAAACCTGGTTTAAACCAAAAAAACCCGGTTTAAACCAAATAAACCAGGTTTTTTGGGTTTTTTCAAATAAACCGGGTTTTTTTCCAACCCTGATTTACACTATTAATCACACTAGAATCAAATCTGATCTCAAACAACTCAAAAATCCTTACATATTTATTCATATTAAACCTAGAAATTGTACGGGAATTCTGTAAATCAGGAGCAAATGCATATCACAAATAAAATTAACCATCCCTCTTAAAACCTTAAAAATTTTTACTTTTTCATCCCAATTCACGAAAAAATAACATAACATACTGAAAACCTTACATAATTATGAAAACATAAGACCATAAATATTCTCAACTATACACTGGTGTACCGTAAAGCAAGGAATAAACATTTAAATAAATAAAAGCACCACATACCTTAAATTTTATTCATGAACAACGTGCGTTCATCTCAAAATAAATCTATCAGAAGCATTCAAATAAGCATAACAACTGTACCTCAACACAGTCGCAACATTTTCAAATGTTTGTCGAAATTGACTTGATAAAGAAATAAGAAACAACTCAGCGTATAAACGAACCGATATCATTACAGCTCTACACGAATTACCAACATTTATCATAAAACCAAGCAAACATTCCACTTTTAAAAATTAACCATTATAAAATACAAAACTTCAGCAGACGACACGACACGACTTCCTTCCCGGCGAATTCAAGTTCAGTTATTTTGCCAGTTAAACTCCTTGAAATTCGTTCAACCCATCACACAATTTCTTCGAACAGCATAGTTTCTCATGACATCATAAAACAACACAACTCCGCCGGACGGGTGGCCGAATAGCTAATCTCGATTGGCAACGCTGCCAGGACTGTTTACTACAAATAGCAAGCTTTGGCGACGCATCTCCCTTGGCGATGAACACCCGCTTGCGGTATTATCCCCAAAAAAATCCCCAGTGAATCCCATTTTTGCCACTTTATGTGGCAAAAACCTATTTTTGCCGGGGCGGTTTTTAACCATGTTTTTTCCCACCTATGGCAAAATCTTGCCAAACCTGGAATACTATGATAAATAATAACAAGCAGTACATTTTATTTTTTATAAAAAAGAAAATAAAAAAAAATCTGAATATACCGTAATAGGAATTTAACTAAACACTTCTTTTAATATAAATATTAATGTAATTGGATGTTCTCTAGGACATACAGAATATCCGGCAATTGATAATTAAAAAATAAAATTTTATTCTTGCCACAAATCTCACAATGTAAGAAAATTTCGGAACAGCTTTAGTATGGTCCCTTTTTGGCGATTTTTTGATAACGAACAATGCTTATCTCATACCTTAATTAAAATCGCTAAATTGTTTCAATATTGAAATAATAAAATCAAAATATCAAATATTATATTAATAACGGAATTATTTGTTGCTCCTACCATTAACAAATAAACAAAGGTAATAATAACAAATAAAAACAAACAATGCTTATCACATACCTTGATTAAAATCTCTAAATTATTGCAATATGGAAATAATAAAATCAAAATATCTAAAATTATTTCACTGTATAAAATATTAATAACGTAATTATTTGTTGCTTCTACCCTTAACAAATAAACAATCGGAACGAAAATATTAACCTGAAACGTACTATCAAAAGAATGTTTATTTATACAAAACTGTATATAAACAGTCAGTATGAACCTGAATATCCATTTTAAATTTCAGTAATAATTAAATAATAAAATTTAATCTAAAATAAAGCCATTAAAATAAAACCATAAAGCGTAATGGCGGTTCCACAACTCGAAGCTCCCGCGCGAAATACTGGCAAAGGGGTCTCCAAAAGTTTAATAAAGGAACAAACGCTCCCTATTCGCTGGAGCGAAACCGCGACGTCACGGATGAATGACGTCACGCACCTAGGGTTGCCATGTCCAGCTCCTCCGCTCCGGAGCATCCGCCGGAGGGGTTACCATATTGGCACCGTTATCGCGCCAATAACGTCGCCAAAAATAAATCGCGCCAAAGGGACCATACTAAAGCTGTACCAAAATTTCGCATGCACAACCATATTTCTAAACAAATAGTAATCCGAAAAACCTGCTATATCTTAAAAGAAAGGTCGTTTTTATTCCCGTACATAATGCTATCTCTCCAAATGCAGTACCAGCGAAAAAAGTCTATTAAAATATAGTTAAAATATTATATGTTAAGCTTTTTAAAATATTAAACGCCACCTGGCACTCAAAATTCGTAGGTCTGATTAACAAATTCCACCCATTACAATCATCCATAAAATTAAATTTAATACTTTTTTAATGTTGAAAATCAGGTCCAGGGTTCGGGTCCCATCGCGCGTCCGTCGACCTAACCGTTCGGAGTTTTCCGCGGTTTTCTAGGAAACTTAGCGTAAATAAAGGGTTAGGACCCCTTAGAAAGACCCCCACGGAGGGCACCCCACCCCTAGGCCTAGAGCCCATGCGTACCTAATCGGCCTTAATCCCACAACAACAACAACTGAAATAAATTACGAGAACCCGAAGCTGTCACGCAAGACGGCGACCGATCGACTTCGAAATGCCCCATTCATTCAATCATTTTGTCAAGCAATCATTCAATACTTCCCTTTGAATAAATGCAGATTACTTACTCCATGTGCTATTCTTAAAAGTAAATAAATTCATAGCATTAGCTTTAAAAGATAATTTTTAAATTCCCCTGTTTAACCGACACCCTTGTTTACCGCCAAAAAATACGTGGAACCAAAGACGACGGGTTAACGAATGTTGACCGTATATTTAAGAATAGGTTCAATTGACAAATATTCAGTTAACATTAGAAAATAACGCTATTATCCATCTAAATCAGTGAAATGCATGTAACATACATCATTAGTTTAATTAACATAAACGTAACAGCTATAGTTTAGGACCTTTTTTAAAAAAAAAAAAACATGCAAGATTTCCCCCTACCTGACATTAAATCGAGAAGATACAAAAAATTATGTAGCTCACCATGTAAAATTACAGATGCAAGGTTTGCCTAAGGAAAGTAGAATAAAAACTGGTAGTGATTTTTCAATTTTCTTAACACAGATTTTGCAGCTCAGTTTATGAAATAGGGCATCTCGGAATAGATAGGATGAAACTGTTCGATTTGTTTTGAATGCATTTGGCAAAGCATAATAAATGTGAAATAAATACATTAAGAAAACATATTTTTCATTTAAAAGTAAAAATATCTAATTTATACGAAATCAATTGAACAATAAATATAGAAAATTCTTAACGGTATACTGCAAAGGTATACTGTCAAAAGAGAATCGTTCATTAGGAGTCAATAACTCTCAACGGAATGAAAGCATCCAAGTATCTCCTGACTGTGAACGAGAGTGCAGCATGTGATGTCACTTTAGGGACAGTGCACTTTTTCAGAGTAGTTCCTAAGGGCCCGTTCGAGAATTCACCGGTTGGTTATGCACCGGTGCTACCGGTTGCGGTCATGCTTTGGTTAAGTGACGTCACGGTTGTCAACCGGTTTCGGTCATCCTCACCACATCCCATTCCAAGTCAAGAAAACAAAAATAAACATTGGGGTCATTTTGGTTGCGCTTTGGTCACGCTGAGCAGACAACCGCTACATGACCGAAACGTTTTCGAACGCGGTTAGTTCCAGAGCTCCGCCTTTTCGAACGCTCTGGTCGTGCACCGGTGTTACCGGTGCACAACCGATGAATTCTCGAACGCGCCCTAAGCATTTCCACTAGGGGCCGAAACTTGACAACCGTGACGTCACTTAACCAAAGAATGACCGCAACCGGTAGCACCGGTGCATAACCAACCGGTGAATTCTCGAACGGGCCCTAGGTTAGCGTAAGGCGACCATGGCTACTATTCGAGATAGATTTAGTAGCTAGTTAATTAAATTAAGCCTATTGTTCAGTTACTAAGTGGGCGGGGATACTAAAAGTTAGTGAATGCGAATTCAGATACATTTAGTACTAGACACGTGACTAACACATAGATATAGGAATATTCTAGGATAGGAATTCACTATTCCTATATCTATGGACTAACACAAAGGGAAAAATGAGGGAAATGTTAACAGGGAAGTTAGTCGACCAATCAGAGTGCTTGTTCCAGGGGTACATTTGTTTAGTCGGTGATTTAGCAGCTTGTTTATGTCATATGTTTAGTACCTAGGCCTCCAAATTCTATCTGAATCCACTTTACAAAAATTTAGTAACTAAACAATAGGTTTAGTCATAGATCTATGGGTTTAGTAGCTACTAAATCTACTTGAATAAGGGCCCATATTTCTGAACAAGCCACAAATCGAGCATTGTCCTCGAATCCCAGGAAAACTTGGGGAAAATATTTTTGGGGACTTACTAGAGGACACAACATATTACCATGCACATCCTCCAAAAAAAGTGTTCGAGTAAGGGATAAATTCCCTATTTTAGATTTGCGAATAATAATTGAGTTTATGAAAACCGAAAAACTTTACGGAAATATGGAAAGGCATATTTATGCATAGCCTAATTCATATTCTATGATAAATAATTTTTAATATAGGAAACCAACGTAGGAAATTTATCTCTTACTCGAATACTATTTTTGGAGGGTGTATACCCGTGTACCCTTAAAATCTTGACTGATTTCGATACTTAAAAATGAACTCTAACAGCTTTTTTTTTTTCAAATGTGTACTCTTATTTCTAATAAATTAATGGAAGTATTTGATTCATTTATAAATATTTATTCGAACCAGAAATATGAACGGTACATCATGATGAAATATTGCAATTTATTTCAAATTTAACTCTTGGCACAGTATTTGTATTTTTCAGAAGACAATGCTTTTTACATTGGCTCATTTTTTGATCATTTTTCATGAAACTTTGTACATCCTCTAAAAAGAGTATTCCAGTGAAAGAAAAATTTCGTACGTCAATTTCATATTTAAAGCATGATTCTTCGTGAAATGTGATTAATCATTAACAAAACTGAAATGGGAAATTTGGCTTATAGCCGAATAGTTTATTGAATGTCTGTACACACTACACGCACAAAATGACAACAGTTTTCGCACATCAAATTTCATTGTTTCTCTGAGTAGAAGGCGCTTTTAGTTGTTTTATTTATTTTTTCTTCAATTTTTCTGAAAGAAATAAACCACAGGGAAACTTTCAGAGAAAAAGTACAAATCCTTAAATTTGGGGACTTTTCGTGTCCACAAGAAGCAAGAAGTCAAAGTATTTTGGGGGACAAAAAGAAAAAAGATCTATATTTGGGGACTGTCGTCGAATTTCCAGGACGTATGGTCACCTTAGGTTAGCGTTACGAGAGTAACCTTTTTCTCCGTAAAAACTAAACAATTCTAAAAAAGTCAATTCTTCTATTCAATAGAAAAAGAATATACTTTTTCAAATAAACTACATCAAATAATCTAAAAATGATAAATAAGCGTTTTTTCCAGGGCAGGTTGATTTCACAAAAGAACAACCAGCATTTTTAATGACAAATCAATTCAGCTTTCTCGAGTAATAAAAATACATTTCACTTAATAAAATGAATTAACATCATTAATTTCTTATGTACAGTTCCCCAAAAAATTATCCGTGTACCGAACCCTGTTCAGATTTCTTTAAATACGCTATCGGCGAATAATTTCTGTCTCGTTGCTATTCTTCTAGTAGTTACAATCATGTCGTCTAAAAAAAGGTATCGTCCCAAAATGAAGGAACCGAACTTTTTTTATTTCTGTCTGTTCAGTTGGTTGGTTAGCTTGTCTGTGTCTCGCGTAGCTCCAGTGACCTACCAAATTTTGTATAGAAATTCTCCAGAACGGGTCCTTACATACCTCGAAGTGATTTTTTTTTTAATTAGTGGAGAAAGAGAGAATATAGTATATCTAGGTTACCATATTTAGCAAGTTTATTAAATGATTTTTAGACTCTTGAAGTAAAAAAAATAATGCTTTTTTTAAATTAAAATACTGTGTATATTGAAAATCAGAGCATGAAATGTTCTTATATTCAAATGAAAAAAATAGGATTTGGAAATTTTCCCAGATGTACAACTTTTTAATTTGGCAAATAAAATGGTTGATGTGCGATTTTTGAGGAGGTAATTGGCACAATTTATCGTAATTTTATCATCTTGGGTTATGAATGCACCTGAGAATAAGTTTTTTTTTTGGAAATTTTCATTTAGTTGGAACTGTGCATTTATTTTTTTCAGCATCTATCATCCAGAAAAAAAGAGGATGTTAGAAATATTAATTTTATTTAATAACACTCATGATATACTTTCCAACTTAATGAAATAAGAAACGAAAATAGGGAGAACCCATGGATTATAATACGCTTTTAATTTAGGTTGCAGAACAAGAGCGAGAATATTGAGTCCGAAAAAAAGTATTGCCATCATGATATATATATATAGGCTTGCCAGATTTCTGAAATATTCAACCGGGCCACCGGAATGCCCCCAGTGTCACGGGTATTCAAGGGTACATTTGCCCGACTTGTGGCTGAACGCGTTTGCGCTCTCAACTGGGAGACGGAAGATGCCTGGTTCAAAACCAAGTCGAGTCCGCCGACCTAACCGTTCGGAGTTTCCCGGGGTTTTCTACGAAACTTCGCGTAAATACGGGTTAGGATCCCTTAGAAAGTCCACCACGGAGGGAAATTTCCTCCCCTCGGTCCAGATTCCTGGCCGTAACACTACATTTACATTTTCCCCTCAAGGGTACACAGTTTGGGCGGGTTTTTTGGAGTGTTTTAGAGGATAGATTATTCTCAATGCTATGAATAAATGGTTATTGATTAAGAACCTGAACCAGGGGTATTAATAAATGACACAAGTATATAAATTTAAACATTTTATTTGTTACATGTTTACAAGTTGCTTAAGAAACACTTTGAATGAGGAATAAAAATTTGAACAAAACTTACTATATTCCACCAATCTTCGATAGTTCTCATTTTTTATATAGTACAGTGAAACAAATGACAAAATAATTATCCTTAAAAATCCTTCACAGTTAATTATTTTTAGACTTTTTGGTCATCTATAATCAAATTTAATTTTTACCGGGACGTGAAGTAAACCGGCCGGGACACCGGGATTTTGTCTGCAAACCGGGACGTCTGGCAAGCGTATTTGAATGTAGCGTACATGAGTACTCTTTGAATAAGAACACATAACTCATTTAGTAATTATTTTTTTTTATTTTATTATAAAGTTCGTTCAACATCATTCAACTTTCCTTTTTTTCAAATATTTGGAAGCTGACGCAGCAGCACGTTTACCCTGCACCTTTTCAAAGTTCGCCAGGTCTGATTTTTTCCATATGAATACAATGGTTATTTCCCCCCCCAATGATTTCTCTATAATATCTCTCAAATCTTCTGTCTTGAATCTCTTCATCGTCCGAAGAACTGTTGATCATGAAAACGTCGTACTCGACATGTCGATTAGCAAGTACTCTTTTAAAGTTGCATTTCTCTGGTAGCATCTTGTATCTCAAATATTTTTCTAATTGCTTCACATGCAGCCGACTGCGGTCGCGATCGCGAGGCCCCACCCAAGGGGCCAGTGAGGCATTCAAAATTAATTACTGCTTTATATAAGATTTGATATAACAGAATTTGAAATTCCGTAATCTTTCGTGCCGAAGGATTCAAGTCGTGACTCAAGGGGGGGGGGGGGCGAAAGAGGGGCCCAAATCTCTAAGATGTTAAGTGATTTTAGGCAGCAATTTTCAAATTACTATTTATTCATCTAAATTGCTATTCTATATCTATCCTCACATGCATTTATTTCGGAGTCATGTCGTCTCTCTCACCATCGTAGATTGATGCGGATAAATCATCGACGTATCCTTTAAAATCACCATTCGAATTCTGAAGCCCGTCTACTGCGAAAATGAAGTACAGTTCAATAAGAGCTATTCTTTTTTTTTTTAACACATTAACCAGTTTTATTAGATCGACTGTACGAGCGAAATCTTTTGCCAAGAACTTTTCGATGACAGCGCATTCTTCTACAGTGGGTGCAGAATTATTTTGTCGATATGACTCTAACGAATCGTTCCAGAATTTTTCGATGCTCTCCGAGCACGAAATATCTATGTAGATCAAATTTTTCGTTTCGTACACACCTGGTAATGATAAGTTCAACATTCTTATAATTTTTAGAAGCACTCTCATTTGAACTGTATAGCGGGTGGTGTAAGGAGATGCTGATTGAAGTTCTCTCGATACCTTTTCGTTCAGGACAGCCTCAATTTCTGCCATTTTTTTTCCAGACGAGTTATTACTATGAAGCAAAGTGAAGAAATGAATATCATTATTGAAATGGATTTATATAAAAGTACAACAAAAATTAAATTGAATATTTATTATTATTTATAGATTTTTTTTAAAAATTATATTAACCTTTAGACGTTAATATAATTAAATAATATGAATCTTTCAGATTTCTATTGGTTAGGATATTTATTATTATTATTTTATTTTTTTATCATATAAATAGCTACTCAACTTCAAAACATGGCACCTGATCACCTGTGGTGACAGCTTCCATGCATTTATAGGGCGGAGATATCGTATCTATTAGAAAAATATTTTATATTTTACTCTTCTTCTCTCTCTCGAGGTCTCAACAGTTTTGTTGAGTTTCGATCAAGACCCCCCAGATCTTTAGTCAATGTGATTACATTTATCCTATGACGTAATCGATTACGCCACAAATATGATAAAATTACTGTTTGCAAAAAAAAAAAAAAAGAAAAATATATGTGGTGCTTAATAGTACCCCCTGAGCTTAATATTGAAACATACAAAAGACGGGTGTCGAACCGAACGAAATCTTCAGACTAGATGGGGTGTGTGAGAAAAGGGAGGAAATTTAGCGAGTTAGGTTAAACAGAGAACAAAATGGACTTACTAAGTTGATAGATACCGCCGGAACAGATTGTCTATAAAATTTACACAATCGGTACCATGGAAGAATATTTTAAAAGTTAGTACGATTTGGATGAAAAAGTTAGCACGATTTTGATGATTTTTTTTTATAAGGTGACATTCTAGCGCCTCAACAAGTTCAACATTTAAAATGAATATTTATTCTTTTAATTTTTTATACTATAAATAGCTACCCAACTTTAAAAAAAAAATGGTAGTTGATCGCTTGTGGTGGTAGCTTAATTTGTACAGAGATCGATTTTAGGAAAAAAATATATATATATATATCTTTCTCTCTCCAGGCTCGATGCGATTAACTCATCACAAATGGGGAAAAAAATATTTATATTGATAATTTAGTTCTAAAACAATGATAATACTATTGATTTAAAAAAAATGCCACCCAATATATTACTCAAAGCCGCCTTTTTTAGACGAGATTTAGAAGACTGCAAGAGAAGGGACTTGCATTCTTTAGAGTTCATAAGGACAAAATTCATTCTGCAGAATATATATTCATATCTGCTGAAAGCCCGGTATCATTTTAATGCTATTAATGCCATTAACCAACGAGAAAAAGATATTTTGGAGGGTATGAAATTGACAATTAATTGTTTCCTAGAGAATTATGCCAGTACTGTAAAAAGCCTTTGTTCGCAAATAGAGGAAATTACCGAAGACACTGTTAAATCCGTTCTATTAGGTGTTTCTAATGAACTTTTTTCCGAAGGGATTACTTGTAGCCGTATTATAGCATTTTTTGTGTTCGTTGGTGAATTGACTCTCAATTGTCTTTCAAGAAATTTACCAGAATCTATTGTGGGCTGATTTACGAGTGTTTTTCAAGATTGGTCGAAGAGAAATTGGAATCCTGGATTGATGATCCTGACGGTTGGGAAAGTATAACATCGTTATCGTTAGTCCGACAACAAGAACAGTTGATAATAATGTTAAATCATCCATGTTGGGTGAAGAGAATTTTATATGGAACGGTACGAATGATTGGTACGTTAGCATATATGGCAAATTTTATAAGCAACGATAGCCTACTTCTCTGATCCTGTTAATATACATTTTTTTTTTGGCAGTACCATTATTATGTAAAAGGATGTTCCATTAAAAAAAAAGTCATTTAAATGTTGATCCTATATTTAAGTTCAATATGATAAATGAATACAAATTATTTAATATTCTATTTAACTCCATCCAGTGATGAACCGACGTCATTTCGAAACCATATGGCATCACCATTATTTAGATGCTAACACAATCGCATTAAACATTATCGTAATCCCATTGCATCTCATGATGTACTCACTTAACGATCTTGTGATGTCTGACTATTGGTTACAACTTTTTAAATAAAATAATCAACACTTAGTTGTTAACAAAACTTAAAACCTGTAATGTTGTGCATTCTGCATTATGCGTGGATGGTACTTCTATAACTATATACAGTTTTAAATTATGAGCTATAATAAATAAATATGTGTATATATAAATATTGGCTGGATATCATTAAAAATAACTAATTTTTATTTGTTGCACATGGATTGAACCAAATGAATGATTCTTTGCTCAGTTCATAGATACTTCCTGTATGGCAGTGTGCAAAACCGTGCAAGTTATGAGTGCCTGTAATAGTTGTAGCTAAAATGCTTAGATAGCTGCATACATTAAATGAATTTAATATTTTTTGACAGGAAGTAAAAATCTGTTAGAATATTTCAGGGTTCTCCCCAGGCCTTTCTGCAAAGGCCTAAGGTGCATAGCTCAACTACTGAAACCCAGCAGAAAAATCAGAATATCATTTAAAATGCTTAAATTCGATAGGATTACACATTGCAGCTTCATAATGCTGCCTAGATGACTAAAAGGTCTGGTGAGGTTACTGAATTTACTTTCATATGAGAATGCAGTATAATCTCAGACCCTTCAAATTTCACTCTCATTCCCAATGACAGGATTTCCTGATTTTGTTTACTCTAACCTTCGACACTGTATTTTTCCGGTGCATTTGTTAGAAAATTTTTCACTTACATTACAAAGAGCACCCTTAACCATTAGATTCTCTCCACACAAATAAAAAAATATCAAGCTTTTATTGAAAATATAATATTAATTATAAAATTTGCGGTTAATTTAACAGAAATTTAGTATTTAACCATTAAGTTTAAATAAAAAAATAAGAAGTAAAGAATACTACATATTATGTCTAAACAAGGTAAATATTAGATGTTGTAGGTATTGTCATTTATTTGCAGCTGCTCAGAAGAGTTATAACACCTGCTCTCAGAAGCTAGATTTATTGTTACTAAAGACCGTTTTTAATTGTTGAATGATAGCTATCACTTGCCTTACACTGGCAATATGTTGACGCGATTCATAAAAAAGAGAAAATGTGATTTCATAAATCCAGAGAGAATAACACAACAAAAATCTAATATCAAGAACAGATGAACTTTTCACGAAATTAAATACCTTTTTAAAATTAGGTATCAGCTAATGCAGCATTTCTCAACCTGTGGGGCGCGACCCCCAAGGGGGGCGCAGAGCGTTTGCAGAGGGGGGGGGCAAGAAAAACCAAAGAGTAAGTAGTGATGCATGGTTTTAAAAAATTATCTTAATTATTCTCATTTTTACTCAAAAATCTATTCATTTTCGCTTAAAATGTTCATTCAAACTTTACTGATAACATTATTTTGTAGAAAATTCGACTCAATGTTCATTGTTAAAGATTAAAAACTGAATGTATGCTGAAAAATGTGAGGGGGGGGGAGGACTCCACCGTAAGTTAGCCTTTGTTGGGGGCACAAAGTCAAAAAGGTTGAGAACTGCTGAGCTAATGCTTATAGTATACTAGCAGCGTGGCCCGGCGTTGCCTGTGATGCAATGAAAGAGAAATGCCGTTTACCTTAAATACAGATTGTAAAGGGAAGGGATGTGAATCCTCCCGCTGGAATGATAAAAAAAAGGACACGGGATTCGCCGCTGCAACGAAAAAAAAAAAAAAAAGAACGCGACACCTAATAGAATACAGAGGTTGCCGGGAATTGGACTAGGCTTGGCAGGAATGTGAATCCTCCCGCTGCAATGATAAAAAAAAAGGACATGGGACTTCCCGCTGCAAAATAGAACAAAGCACCTAATGGCGTAGAGGCTACCGGAAATTGGACTTCGCTAGACTTCTCCTCTTCTACCTGTCTGTGTTCTAACAGTCATTTATCGCTAATACCTACGCAACTACTAAAAACAAATAGAGCCCAGTCGTCAGTGTGAAATTGTAAAGGGAAAGAATATGAATCCTCCCGCTGCAGTGATAAAAAAGGACATGGAACTTCCCACTGCAACAAAAAAGAAATGAACATGGCATCTGTTAGCGTACAGAGGTTACCGGAAATTGGACGTGGGTAGGCTGGAATGAGAATCCTCCCGCTGCAGTGATAAAAAAAGACATGGGATTTTTCGCTTCAAAGAGAAAAAAATGAACACAGGGCTTGCAAACGAAACAAGTTACCCAGATTTTGACGTGGCTAGGCTTCTCCCATTCTACCTATCTGAGTTCTAATATTTCCATTCTAATAATCTGAGTCCTAGTCTTTTATCACAAATACATACGCACCAACGGAAAAAAATAAACAGTTTCCAATCATCAATATAATAACCAGTTTGCCCGAATTTCGCGTAGTGGCGGTGCGAAGGAGGGGGGGTTAGATTAGCACAATCCTTCATTTCCGGAACTTACATTCCAGGGAGACTTTTAACCTGTGATCTTTTCAGAAAAAAAAAAAAAATCATAAAAAATTTAATAAACCTTTCTGCAAGGTTCAAAATTTAAAAGAGGGAGAAATAAATGTTCAATCAGCGGTAAAAAGATGGAAAATTTTTGCCCGTTAGGTTTTTCGATGCGACAGTTTAAAAATAGCATATTTTTAAAAGCAGTACATTTTCTTCGAAACAGGATTTCCTTTAAAAAATTCCCCAAGATCGGCAAATGCAAGTACGATTTTGTGACAAATTTTATTTGAAAAAGAAAACTCTGTAGTTTCCGATGATATAAAAAATATACTGTTCGGACGAAACGTAATAACGTAAAATGCAAGAAAAATGGCCAAAACCCTTACAAAACATAAAGTAACTCAAAAACTATTAATCCGATTAATTTCATTTTTACGGCATTAGCTTTCTCTTGTCCTATTTAGTCAGTGTGCCAAATTTGGTCCAGATCCGTCGAGACGTCTGGACGCGTATAGCGAACGAACAAACAAACAAACAGACTTTTCTCTTTTATATATATAGACACACATATAAGGCTTATTGCTTACCACTATATATTTATACAAATACTATGACAAATAATGTTTCTGATTCCTAAGACAGTAGATGTATGATTTTATGTTTTCGTTAAACATCTTGTTTTTTTCTCCTGATGTTTAAACTTCATACTATAATTTGCAGACTGCACTTACAATATGCATGTTTAAATGTTTCATTAAAAATTAAATAAAGAAAGAATAAAGGTTATCCATTCAATTTCTTAAGTGAAAAATATTTTTATTAAATATGCATGAAAACTGAATTGATTTGTCATTAAAAATGCTGGTTGATCTTATGCGAAATTCACCTGCTAGGAAAAACACTAATATTTCATTTTTAGATTAGAAAATGTAGTTTCTTTGAAAAAAAAATGTATTCTTTTTCTGCAAAAAGAATTTTTTCTACCAGAGGAAATATAAAGTTTGCCTTTTTCTATTTAGTGAGTAGTGAGTTTCTTTATTTCTCCTTCAAAGCTTGTTGGAATAAAATTTATAGAAACATCAAAAAACACTTTTATACTATCAGTAAATTGTATACACTTTTTAAAAATGTAATTATATGGATAAATGATCTTTATCAGTGATAAGTGATCTCATCCTTATTACAGTGCAATGCACTGTAATAAGGATGCATGTACTTGTTCAGAATTTTATTTTTAAAAACTTTATCTGTAAAACACCCATCAAAAATTTTTAATGAGATATTCTGGCATACTTTTAACTACTTGCGTATAAAATTTGGTGGAAACTGAAAATGGAGCACTTTACGAAATTAGTTGTTGAAGTTATTCACTCTGTCAACCAAAAAATGAGGAATAAACAGATTTTACAGTTACTGTAATAAAGTTGTATAATATTGACCTAGCTTAAGCGAAAATGTGTTTTTTTCTGATCAAAACAACACAAATTTGAAGTTTGTCGGACAAATTTTAACTTATACAGACATAAGTTATGGCTATTTATGTGTGTATAAGTGTCATTCAAGATGGCACCCGACAGGGCATCTCATCTGACATTTGAAACCTCACAACTTTTGAATCCCTTAATTAATCTTAATATAATTGATATATTTGTAATCAGCATCAAAAGTTGTACAAATGTGCCAAATTTCATCCATATCTGTGACGGATGATGTCATTTTCGAAAAATTTTGGTTGATTTGACATCCATTATCTATGTAACAGTTTACCCCTTCCTGCCTAAAAAAGGTGATACAAGTAATAATTTTTATTAAAATATATGTATATAAGGCATATTACCGGCAGGGCAAATGGGGCAACTGCCCAGGGCCCAAAAATCTTACATCTTACACTTTTATAAAATTACAAAGGATAAAAAAATTTCAAAAAGTTAAATGATTTTTACTTCCTTGTACGTAGTATAAGGAAGTAATGTGATCCCGAAAAATTTTGGGGCCAAATTTCGACATAAAAACCGATTTTGACTACCTCTAAATTTAATTTAAAAATTTTTTTCGATGCATCTCATCGTAGGCTAGCATGCACGATCATATGAACGCGTCTGCAACTCATTTTGACCAGTGGCAAGTCTACTGTGGCCAGTTTTTCCATGCCGTCTGTACGTACGTACGTATGTATGTAACTCGCATATCTCAAAAACTATTGGTCGTAGAATGTTGAGATTTGATATTTAGGATTGTTCTATGATCTAGTTGTGCACCTCCCCTTTTGGTGGCAATCAAATGGATAGTTTATGTACAGGACCGCCCAAAAGATTCGAAATACATTACGCTCTATGGGCCGAAATTCATTAAACTCGCCTAACTCAAAAGCTATTAGGCGTAGAATGTCGAAACTTCATATTTTGGATAGTTGTAACATCTAGTTGTGCACCTCCCCTTTTGGTTCCATTCGACTGGATAGTTTATCTACAGGACTGCCCAAAACATTCGAAATACATTACACTCAATGGGCCGAAATTCATTAAACTCGCATATCTCAAAAACTGTTAGGCGTTGAATGTTGAAACTTTATATTTAGGATTGTTGTAACATCTAGTTGTGCACCTCCCCTTTCGGTTCCATTCGACTGAATAGTTTATCTACAGGACCGCCCAAAAGATTCGAAATACATTACGCTCTATGGGCCGAAATTCATCAAAGCGTTTTTTAGAGGTATTGGGATATTTCAAACGATTCAGAAGTGATATATGCTGTAAAGAGCTAGAAAATGAATTTCTCTATTAAAAAAAGTGTCTTTATCATTTATAGTTCTCCTACAGGAACACTCAAAAGATTTCCAATACATTACGGCCAATAGCAATTTTAGGGGCATTCATCCATTTCAAGCACAATACCGTCCTACCACATAAGTTAGGTAATGGTCCGACTACGGTCACGTGCCTCCCTCAAGAACTGTGCCAAAAGTTGCCAAGCTTGGCGACTTTTGGTGTACGTGTGTGCATATTTAACTCTCAAATCTCAAAAACTATTATGAAATTTCATATATAAGAATGTTGTAACATCTAGTTGTGCATCTCGATTTTTGGTTCCAATCTACTGGAGAGTTTATTTACAGGACCACCGAAAAGAATTTCAGTACCTTAATGTCTATGGACATCTTCATTATAATACAACTGTAGACAGTCATTGTTTGGTACATGCCCAAAATCTCGCCGTCTGTCCTCGACCTTGGCGATTTTTGGCGAAATATCGCCAAATTTGGCGATAGTCAGTCATTTGGTCCATGCCCAAAGTGTCGCCATTTGTCATCGTTCTTGGCGAGTTTTGGCGAAATATCGCCAAATTTGACGATAATCTGTCATTGTTTGGTTTATGCTTAAAATCTCGCCAAATGTCGTCGACATTGATGAGTTTCGCCGAAATATCGCCAAATTTGGCGCCAAAAATTATTTCCTATTTTGTATAACTCTAAAACTTTAACCCGTAGATTTTTAACTTTGTATTTAGAACTATTGTAATACCTAATTGTTTTCAATATCTTTTTTGACAGCAATCGACTGAGAATTTATTTACAGGGTTTGCCAAATGACTTTGAATACATTGAGGTGTATGGATGCATTCAATTCATTGAAAGTCTGTGGTCAATGACTACTTTGGCTATCCCCAAAATCTCGCAGACTATCTCAAGTTTGTCGGCTTTTGGTGAAATATCGCCAAATAAAGTGTCAGAAGGAAATCTTTCAAATTGAACTCAGCTTGGCGATATCGAAATATTTGGCTAGAATTCGCTAAACCTTACTATTATTGATATTTTATCTCTTTCAAACAAATAAATGTAGAGGAAGTGCGTCGAAAATATTTTTGATCTAATGGACGTGCAAGGAAGTCATGTGTTGGACACATCAGATTTTTTAATTATAAAGTACGAACAATGAAAATAATTCAAATCTATGTTTTGTATAAATTAATTTAAACTTATTTTTATTCTTCAAAATGCTCTATAGTTGATATAGCATATCAATACGTAGAAAAATAACTAGCCTTATTTGGTAAAGAGTATTTTTAATGTTAAAAAATAGCAAAATTTTTGATTTGTTATTTTAAGAAATATTTACAAAAATGATTGTTTACAAAAAGTGCTTGTATTCCGTACATGTTAGCAACTGTGCATTTCAATGTAACGTTTCACTATCTGTTTCTTTGACATAAT
>JAWZYV010015311.1:0-58858 GCA_038373885.1 Cheiracanthium punctorium
GCCAGAATGTACCAACGACGGTTATTTTCGCCCCCTTCAATGCAGCAAAGCTACTGGGGAATGCTGGTGTGTCGACAAGTACGGTGAAATAACCGTACCACCATCCAAAGACGTACATTCCTGTTCCTGAAGGAATATTGTTAAAAGGTATCATTTGGATGCCGAATAACTGCTGAATAAAAGTGTGAAAGTACTGTTTTGAAAATTTATTCTAAACAAGACAAATAAAAAAATCCGAACTACTCCTTTCAAATTTCATGTAAGCAATAGTTTTTTTTTTTTTAGTTTTTTTTTTTTTTAGTTGTAAGTGGCAGGATATTTTCAATTCTGAAAATTTTGAAAAGAATTACTAACTCATAAATTAGCTTTATGTAGTTTTATTTATTTATTTACTATTATCATTTCAAAATTCTTAGAATAATGTAACTTCGGAAATCACGCAGTTTTCGAAGACACAATTTGTGAAATCTTGTGTTCTTTTTCGAACGCAACTCGTTTTTGTCTCTGTAAGAGATATTTCTAATTGAAACAAAGCTCCAAATACCCTGTATCAAATCACCACACCACTCCAAACAACCATACCGCTCCAAAGTAAAATAACTATACCTCACATTAGTTTATTTTTCTAAATTAGAAATTAAGAATATAAAATATTTTTTCAAATTGAAATTCAGTGACCTGAAAGTTTTCTTCATCATCATCAGATCATCATCAGAACATCAAGATTAAATTTCGATTATAATCGAGTATCTTCTTCAATATGTTACACAATACTCTGTCATTGAGTTTTAAAAATCGCTCCGATCTTCCATTATGATGAAGTTATTGAATTTTAAAATTAATCATTTGTTGAATATACATAGAAAGTGGTCAAGGTTGGGGATCTTTATGATTTTAGCCTGTAACTTTAAGAAGAATTTGGTTAATCTAAGCACATCGTTCGAAATTCCTGGGTGAAAAGGAATCCTTTTGCTACACATTACAAATTAATAGAACAAAAAACAGGAAAGTTTATGGACAAGAAAGCATTTGGACAAGAAAATATACTGTGAAGGTCGGCGCATCCGTGAAAATCAATGGAACATGTCCTGAAATGGTTGAAAACAATTACAAAAACTGCAAATCCTACACATACTAATATCTATACAGGTTGTATAACGGTGACCTGTAATATACATACTGTTATGAATTTTCCGTCTGTTCTTCCTCCTGGCTGTTAAAAATAGTTTAAAATTCGTATTCTACAGGTCAAATAGTTAAATTTTGCATCTTGTTGCATCAAAATCGATGAACTAGAATGCGAGCTACGGAGTTTTGGGTTTCCCTATTGATTTGCATACGGTTTTCTAGAAATCTCGAGAAGCTAGAACTTCATTAGCCTCACTATGGGGGAATTATTTTTGGCGCCAAATTTGGTGATTTTTCCAGTGGAGCCTATAAAGTTTGTTTTACTGTATTAACAGCCTCACATAACAGCCTAATATTTATTTATCTTCTATGACGTAATCAAAAGTCCCGCTTTATGTGGAATCTTCGGGATATACATTCTTCGAGAAGCGTCTTTTAACTTCGTTGATACCTATATATATAAAAGGGAAAAAGACCGAAGAGTCAGTTTCTCACCGAGCATTCGTTGAGTGTGTTCGCTGTATTACGCTGTGAATTGTGCTATAGAAGCTGTATTTTCGCTTTCCTTTTTGAAGCTTTGTTTTAAGTGCTGTGTATAAATTCTTCATTGGTGAGTCTTGACGGGCTATTTACGATATTCCTCGTATATATCCAGTGAATTTTCGCCTGTTGAAGTGTTTTATTTTGTGCGAGAAATACGGTATTCGTGAAAGCTTCTGTACTAAGCGGACTGTTATAAGCACGTTATTGTCTGATTGCACTTGTTAATTTTGTATAGCTGATTGTTCGACGACGTTCTAGAAGCAATAAAGTTCGTATTGCATCCTGACCAGTGGACTCTTTACTAGAATTTTCTACACCTACTGGACTTTAGAACGACGTACCCTGGAAACAAGCAGAGTTTGCTGTAACAATACCCTATTTCACAACGTGAACTTTTCCGTTACGCGAGGGTTCTTCGCGTTAGTCAAGAATCTACTGTATCTATCATATGAACAGTATTCTAGTTATTTTAGACAATTGTTTTGGGAGCTCCAATTTTCCACATCCATTATGTCTTTAGGTGATGGCTTCATAAATGAAGACAGACATAGTGAAACAATACACATTTTTGGTTCATTTTGTTGACAACATAACATGAAATGCGCAGTAAAAGAATCATATTAGATAGTTTTATTGTTAAAATATACGTGGGGTAATCAAATTTCACAGTTTCAAAAAAGTGAATTTAAGGATTTCATTTGTTGTTGTGTTTGAAGTGTCATATATGTTTTTCAAAAAATGGAAATTTTGGAAAATTTAAGGAAGTTTGGTTAAAATTACGATTTTGAGATTTGTTTACTAAAATAGTTTATATACTTTAAAGTACGTATCACACTAAAATTTTCGAACCATACTTCAACTATGGTGTCGCTGGACCAGTGACCGAGCGCACAGCCCTCTCAACTGAGGGGACGGAAAGTGCCTTGTTCAAACCCGGGTCTGTCCGTCGATCTAGTTCGGAGTTCTCCGTGGTTTTCTCAATAACTTCGCGTAAATAGGGGTGAGGACCCTTTAAAAGACCCCCCAAGGAGAGGGTTATCTATAAAAGCAGCTTTATTACTTTGTGTAGATAATCAATCAGCCGTATTCTCAAACTCAATCTAACTCAATTACAACGCCAGCTGCAACTGCTTATATGAACACCTGTCCTCAATCTCTCTATATAAAGGAAGATGTCCTGATTGACTGACGATCATCGCCCTGCCAAATCTACCAGAGATACAGACATGAAATTTTGGGAGCTTATAGCTTTTGTGCCCAAGGCGTCATTTATGAAGCAAATTTTAAAAATTCGAACCCAGAAGGGGATGGCTGCCCAAAACGTTCTTTTCATGTTTTCATTCATATCTCAGCGGGGAAAAGAGATAGCTGTAAAATTCTTCCTTTAAAATGTAACTAATACAAAAACCTAAAATTCACTTTCAAGATTTTTTAGAATTCGCACCCAAACGAACGTAAGGGCCAAAATGTTCTTTAACGTTCTTTTCACATTTCCCTTCATATCTCAGAGGAAAAAAGAGACAGCCGTATAATTTTTGCTGTAAAATATTACTAACACAATTACTTAAAAATCAATTTCAGGTTTTTTTAGAATTCGCACCCAAACGTGTATGAAGGTTCAAAACGTTCTTTTCACATTTACCTTCATATATTAGAGGAAAAAAAAAGAGATAGCCTTAAATTCTTGCTTAAAAATATACGGAAAACAAATGTTTTTTACCGAAACAAAAATTTCGAAGGGGGCCCGTTGACCTTCTGGGAAATTTTTGGACGCCCCTCCAAAATGTTCTTCTGGGTACCTGCTTGCCAACTAGATATCTAATTTGCCAAAATGCATTGTGAATAAAGAATTTCCAAATGTTAAGAGAGGGAGGAGGCTTCTACTCCCCCCTTTAGCAAGGATCCTGGTTAAAACCCCCTTAGAAAGTCCAATGACCAAGGCATCCTCCATTCTAGACAGATGGCCCATTTGCAGCTGTGTCATAGAAACATAATCTGGTGAAAATGGCGAAAAACTTATTGCATGAAATTCTTGTCAGAAGTTCAAGGATAGTTCAAGGGCATGTTGCAATCTGTTATCTCCTCAGATACAAACATATGAATTTTAATATCAATTTCTGATATTTCAAAAGTGAGCAGACTTCACAGCTTGAACGTCTGGTGGTACATTCCTCGTTCAAGTAAGTTCTCGATTTGATATTATGAAATTACTTTCGAAGGCAATACGTACTCCTAGGAGAGTTTGTAAACAAAAGCTAGAATTGTCTTAGTTTGTAATATTTATCGTTTTATATAGAAAACATATTATGTGCTATAAAATGTGTGTGATAACATAGAAAAACTACAGATTTTTTAAAAACTTCTATGCTTTGATAAAAATTATAGATTGCATTAATCAATACAAAATCAATTATTTATTGATATTTAATTAAATTAACAGTTTAAAATTGTTGCAAGAGCTCGATTTGTTTATTTTATAGATCGGATTTTTTAAAATCCCTGTAATTTGGGTAATCTCGGAAATTTCAACAACAGAAAAATAAAAATTCTTTAAAGAATTAATTAATTGGAAATCAATAAATAATTTCGTGTAAAAAACTCTTTTTTTTCATAGAAATATGTGTTTAAAAAGTACTTTTTGCAAGGATGAATTATGTTTAGTGGTTAAGTAATGTGAAAGTCTTTATGCATAATTTCCCCCCCCCCCCCCTTAAAAAAAGTATGATTACATTGAGCAAGACCTCCTACTTACTGGTATTGTGAAATGTACAACAAAACAGCAAGATCCTTGATGATTTAAGTAGTGCTGCCACATGGCGAAATTTGTGTGAATGAAGAACTAAATCGCATTCAGTGAAAACACGTAGTTTATGCTTCCTAGCGAAGTATTTATTCTGGCTGTAACGCAACTAATTTGCATAGTGCTGAATTACTCAACAATACAATATATTGTAAACATTTTTGACTATATATTCTAATTTTATACGGATAGAGTTATTTTTGAGCGAGTTGTCCTTATTTTTCTTCCCTAATTTTTTTTAAAATAGAATGTATGTTTCGTTTCCCTTTATTTTCAATTTTTAAATGATATTTTAGAAACATCTTATACATGTATTTTGCTACGTCCTGTTACAATGAATTCGTGTAAATAATCTAATTGAAGAAAGGCGGTGATAATGAGTTGTTCTTCAAGAGGAAAAAAGAAAAGAGAAGAAACTGAAAAATACTTATATTAAAATTTTCCAATGATTATCCTATTATATAGTTAGGCTGATGCCTGACTCACTCTGTAACCATTCTGGGCAACCACTTCAAAATAAATATTTTAACACCATTACTCCAAGAAGATTTAAAATTAAAAAAAGATTAAAAAGCAGTAACAGCGTCAAAACATCTACACCGTATGCACGATCCACTTGAAAATTTTCATAATCAGGTATGAAAATATAGTAAACAATCTTCGCTACTTTAAAAATCTGAAAATCCACACGTTCCCTCAATTTTAAGTGATTTTTCGCTGATTTCATCTCCATTTTATTCCCGAGAGTCAAAAGCGTGAATTATTTGCGTAACAAAATTACCTGTTTCAAGTGGAAAGGACGCCATAAAATTGGGATTCCAATTCGTTTAAAATAGTTTTTCCATATTAGATTGTTTAATTTTTCTTTCACAAATAAATCGTCTGCATGTATATAGGAATGGCTGTGTACACAAAGCGAAATTTTTCGAATGCGAAAAGTTTTTTCCGCACGCTCCCAGAAGAACATGAAATTCGATTTGTGTACATAATAAAAGCTGAATATGAACTTATTTATTTTAGGTGGACGAAGATTAAAATTATTGAGTGTAGACATATTTTCGTCAAATGTGTTTTCTAGCGCCTGTTGTAATTGCCTCCACAACGGACTTGTATTATTTTAGGTATCTCATTGGGTACACGCAAATAATTTGAGCTGAAAGACTTACAACACAAAAAGTATAAATATTCAAGGTCGAATTCAAGGTTTATACAATTTCTTTTCTGTTTTCTTCAATTTTTTTCAGGACTCAGTCTTCTTCATATAGCCGAACGCTCTGCACTTCTGAAAAAATTGACCGTATCAGCAAAGCCACCTTTGGGCTTTGGTATCAGTGGTGTCATTTACCCCGTCCCCTCTATTTATTCTAGGATGGTTAATTTACTTTTGATAAGAGCAACAGTCTCATTAGATTCAGATCAGGAATTTTTATTAAAGATAATTTGCCCTTTAGAGATAAATCACAAACTATTAGATAAGAATAAAATGAAGCGATTGCGTCTTTACCGAATAAATTATAATCAATTACTTAACTGTTCTAGTAAATTGAAGACAACTATTTATCTTCGCTTTTCAACAAATTTCAGGATGACCACCACTATTAGAACACAAAAATAAGTAGCATTAGTACCCTCATAAACATTAAAAAGCTTTCAAAACAGCACACTTTTTAAAAATTTTAGTAGCCAAAATGATAGAACTTTCTCAAAAATTTAATTAAAAAATACATTCATGCATTGTGGCAAACAATCTCCCCCCCCCCCCCAAATAAGGCAGAAGATGAAATAGTCAAATTAATATTTCTTTATATATACTTGCTTGTTATATTTTCATTCATCACACACTCGTTGAATACAAGTAGCATCATGTATTTACAAATTTAATATTAAAAGATGCTTCTGTTACATTTCCTGATTTTCCCATAGTATTTTTAATGAATGCAAAAATGTATCATGATGATTAAATCACTATTTAATCCCCAAAAGCGGCTGTGAAATGAAAATAAGAGTTTTAGGCTTCTAGGAATCTCGCTCCGATAGTAAATGAAGTTCGGAAAGGAAAGAGAAATAATGAAGGAAAAATTTGTCTTTTCTGATCACTAAATTAGTTGCCTGAAGTAAAATATATAAGTCGCCGAATATTTGAAGACTAGAGAACAAAACCCGTTGTAGAGGCAATTACAACGGGCACAGAAAAAAATATTTCACAAAAATATGTCTACACTCAGTATATTTAATCTTTGTGCTTAAAATAAATAACTTCACCAAAAATAACCACTCAATAACCTTCCATCTTAATAACCCACCACCTTCATAAATAACCACTTAAAATAAGTAACTCCATATTCAATTTTTATTACATAACGAAATCATAATTGCATACTCCGCAGAAAATTTTCGCATTCGAAAGATTTTGCTTCGCTGAGAACATCCTCCCCTATATCAATATTTCATGCAAAGAAAATCATTTTATTTGTGAAAAAGAGTTTTACTGGGGAATCTAGAAAAAAATTATTTTAAGTGAACTGGAATCGTAATTTTCCCTTCAAAGCCTGATTACCGTGACTTCAATATGACGTCAATGTCACTTGCGACAGCTAGTGCTGACGGGCAAGTGTTAAGCTATTTTTTTTTTACTGTCGGAAATAAAATGGAGCTGCAAATAGCGAAAAACCGCTTAAAAAATAGGGGGAAAGGGTGGATTTTCAGATTTTGAAAGTAGCGCAGATTTTTTTTCTACACTCCTCTTTTTTGTATAAGTATGAAAATTTTCAAGCTGATCGCACACAAACAATGTGAATTTTATCAAGTTTTTAGACGATAACTTTTTAACCTGCTTGATAACTGTAATGACGGAACAAATCTTGTTTTGGGCGGAACAAATCAAGATTTGTTTTGGATTGGTTGAAACGGAATTGTGAAAAAGTCAGTGAATCAGTGAGTCAAGGATCAGCACAACCATATAGTAAGGAGACTATTTCAATACGTGCACCCGCTCTATGTTGAGCATTACACGATTGGTAGCCCCCCTAAGGGAACACCAATGGGCCGCCGCATCGACAGCAAACCTTCTCGAGGAGTCTCAAAGAGGCCCTCATCAGGTTGCGCGGGGCTTGCCTAGCGGGTGGTAAACGGTAACCCTTGCCCGTCTCCCCACATTAGGGGAGGCAGTGCTGGCACCCAGACCAGCGGGGCAGGACGAGCCCGGCCCACTGTCCACCCGTCATCACTACAACAACCGTCGCACCGTTAGGAGATCTCAGGACACCAGAGAGCACGATACTCGTGCAGCATAGACACCATAGGTTTCCTCTGTCCATTGACAGGAAGGAGGTCACAACCACGGTCGGAGGGGCTCGCCCTCCGTTCGGCATGGTTCACCTGTTAGTTCTTTGCTCCATGCTTGTGCATGGCCTGCAAGAACCCTTTTGCGGGGTGGAATACCGCGAGAACCGCGGTTTTCCTGAAATACATGCACCACCAGTATTTCGAACTTTATGCACCACCATTGGGGGACTCATAGGTCCTTCCCTGAAATACATGCACCACCAGTATTTCGAACTTTATGCACCACCATTGGGGGACTCATATGTCCTTCCCTGAAATACATGCACCACCAGTATTTCAATTTATGCACCGCCAGTATTTGATGCCGGCCGGTTGGCCGGGCATCTTGGGAGATACATGCACCACCAGTATTCCCTAGCAAATTCGAGAAGCAAAATACATGCACCACCAGTATTTGACTTTGTTCGATACATGCACCACCAAGTATCTATCCCCCACCAGCTATCTCTGGTTTGGGGAAGCGCTCGCTCTTTTCTCTAAGTTGCCCGTTAACTTAGTGAGTCTCCTAGCGCGTCGAGGAAGCGGGACAGGGCCTCGCGCCCTTTTTCGCTCCGCACGTAGTTATTGAATGTTGAAGCATCCAATTTCGGGCAGAACCGATTTCTCAGTTCCTGTAACCCAGGGCAGTGGGCACTACGATGTGCAGACTGTCGGCGGGACTTGTCAGAGGGCAGAAGTTGCAATTCCTTGTCTCCTTTACGGAGAACCGTCGAAAATAGGCCGGGAAGGGACCATGGTCCGTCACGACCCAGTTCACCTTCCTACTTTTCCAAGTTCTCTTTTCGCTCACCGTTGGAAAGATCGAACGTGTAAAACGTCCGACTTCTGCTTCTTCCCACCTTTTCTGCCACAGTTTCCTGGCTTCAGTCCTCATGGAGTACTTCACGCTCCTTATCGAACTCTTTACTCTTTCATCTACTGATGGTTTCTGTGTTCCACTCTTCGCCAGAGCATCGGCTTCCTCGTTTCCCCAGGTTCCGATATGTGCCTTCACCCAGTGGAAGCGGATCCGCCTATCTCCGATTTCGGAGTGGATAGCTGCAACCATTGCATTTCTGCAGTCCAGCCTTGAGAGAGCTTGGAGTGAGGACTGGCTGTCCGTATAGACGTCCAAGGTTTCTGTGCTTCGACAGAGTGGGTCCTGCAGACCTTTCAGTATCGCGACGAGTTCGTCCTGGAATACACTTCCGTTGTACGACAACCTGTAGTGGCCGTCCGAGATTCTCTTCTGACCGCTATACAGGACGTATCCTGATCCCACTTTGCCATTGAGCCTAGAACCATATAGTAAGATAGAACAAAAATGGGATTTTAAATAAATAAATAAATAAAAATAAAAACATAAACAAAATAAAAAATTCTAAGTCGCTTAATTTTTAATTTAGTAGCAAAAGTTTCCTTTTCAGTTGCTGGTGGACACTGCAATTTATAAGGATCCTTCACCCTCCTGATACCAATTTTTAACCATCTGCACGTTCTTTTAAAAATAAATCGTATTAAAGCAAGTGTCTAAAAATTTTGTGTTAGGCCCTTGCTTTACGATTTGGTTTCTTAATACGTACTTCTTACGTACTGGTTACTTAATTTAATCAACTGAAATAGCTAAACTACAAATTCATTGATGATGATCATAAACGTTCTGTGTTTTCTCATTTCATATTTCATTCTCATTCCACTTCTGAGGTACACGCAGGGCCATTACTAGAAGGGGGATGGGGGAAGCTCCCCCCCCCTAACACTCGCAAAATTCTATTAAACCTGGCAAAATTTGATACCTAGTCTGAAAAATTTATGAAAAAGTTTAATCGAAAATGATAATTTACTTTCTGTTCCTGGTACAATTGGCAAAATTACGAAAATCCAGTTGATAAAAGTAAAAAGTTAGTAGTATAGTTGACAAAAAAATCAGTAAGTTGGTAAAAACCGATATTTGACTTGGCAGTTTATCAACATCTTCCTCCCCCCCCCCCTAAAACAGTCTTAACAATGGCTCTGGGTACACGTATAAGTAAGACTTATTTTTCTAATTGGTTTTTCCCAATATTCGTGACTGAATTCATTCAAAAGAATCTAACTATGATTCTGATGAAAGTTTGTGCATGCGTATTGTTTCTCTAGCTATACAATCATAACCAAAAGTAAGTAGATGGCTTTTAGAGCTCCCGAAAATCACCATGGTTGTTGTTACTTTTATTACTAGACTGGCGCTTGTATAAAGAGGAAAGAAAATCACAAAATTATAGCTTTTTCTATTAAAAGAAAAGCATTTGGAATAAATAGAGATTTAAAAAAAAATAGTGCTGATATGATGCTTTGTCAAAGCTTAGGTACTTCATGTCATAGATTCATTGCAATTAGTTTATCTCTTAAAAAATCGAATTAAATTATGTTTTTGAAAAATAAAATTATCTGAGGATTAAGTAACATTGTGCGTCTCCAGTTCTCTTTTACCTCAAAAATAAAGTTTGCAACTGTCCCACAATGCTGAAAATTGTCTTCCACACTTAAAGGGTATTAAGAGGATTGAGAAGCAAATATACGTGTAATTCAGACCCTTGAGGTTTTACATTTTGTGATCAAAATAATAGTCGCAGTATAATGATTTTTTTTTTTTGTATAATAATACATTTTAGCACTTCATAAAACTTAAAAAAAAAAAACTCCATTACGTTTCAAAAATGTTTCAATTAAAAAAATTTTTTTTCAACAGTGTGTGCCACTATCCGTAAGATGAGTCAATTTAAAACAAAGTAAAATATATATTTTATAGAATGAATTAATATTTAGGAAGCATTTTAAATTTAGAATTTTAAAATTGTACTTTAAATTGAAATTTGAAAAACATATTACTTTTTCAATTATATTTCTGTTAAAATTTACAAAAGTTTTCCTCTCACATTTTTAAAATTAATTCATTTTATAGATACTGATACCAGTTATAACTATATAAAGTTTCGCGAAGATATCATAGAAATTTTATCTTACGGATAATTCATAAAAAATGCATTTGAACCCTTTCAAACAATTGTACTTTGTTATAATAGTTTTTTAAACTGATCACCATATAGTACGATGTAAACCGTAATTGCTGTCTTTTATTTTTAAAGCAGCATGCAGTTCCTAAATTTTCTTGCTATCCGATTTTTAGTAATAAATTAATCAGATATCAGATTATGAATATTTTAAAGTAATTTTTTTAACCCTCTCGTCACCCTGAACCTCATATGAGGCTCCTACTTCAAATAGCAATATTTAGAGAGAAAACAATTGAATTTAGTATTTTTTTTTCTTTCAGTGATATCAATATCATTCATTCATGTAGAAATTATAGGAGGCTCTTAACTAGATGCATAAATCGTGCCTAGATTGCAGTACTAGTCAATTTTGATCCTTTTTTACAGTTTTCGCTTCATTGTTTCAGGAGAAAAATTAAGAAAATATTTACGCTGCTTTTTTACCGTTTTTATTTCTTTTTAAGGTAAGTATACAGTCAACTCCTGTTATAGTGAACCCGGATATAGTGAATTTTTGGCTATAGTGAACGCAAATCGTTAGTCCCGATTCACTTACATTAGAAATGTACATAGCATTTTTCGGTTTTAGTGAACATGACTTCGGTTATAGTGAACGTAAAAACCGAACTTCGAAAATTCTGGTAATGGCGGAGATGAAGTTTTTCGATGTCTACATTCTCAAAGGCTGTCTATATTGCATTCGATAAATACACAAAGATATTATCAAGCATCTGTTCCGAAATACATGGGAATTATCAGTGGCCAGGCTAACATGGTGAGGGGGGGGAGAGGAACAATAGCGCACTAGAGACTTTTAGACTCTTTAGAGAGGCTTTTAGACTCTTGACCGCTGTGAAGCCAGGAATTTAATCATTGCCGTAATGCTTACTAATCTTTATCTTTGCATTTTCCTTTCAAAATAGTGTAAGTCTTGTGGTGTATGCCTCCCCGTACTCCTTTTGTCCGACACCCCTAGTGCTTAAAAGATAAGCTCATCTTTTGCACCTTGCATGAAAGCCTCTTGACTTCCACAAAAAAGAAGTTAGCAGTGACAATTTTTAAAAGAAACATGCAACTTTTTTCATTCTCATTCTTGACCAGAAAGAAAAGACCACAAGCGCTTCGATCCAATTAAACAAACTGTGCCCCTCCTAATTGTATTACCGCTTGCTATCCTAGGATATCTGTAAAAGGGGATTAAATTCTTAGTCGGGTAGAATCAATGGCATTTTTAGGCTACTAAGAACTTAACAAAAAGTAGGGTACATTTCATGGTGAACAGGAATGGACATATCTCTCGTTCTTTAATGATTGCATTTTCTATTGCCTGTGCAATAGCGCAGGTTAAGGATTACCTGCACTACTCGCTATTGCTTGATTGGCAATAAAACTTTCCGGCCAATTGAGTGGAATCTCCCAAATTATTGTAGCACTTAGGAGTAATAAGACATAAATACGATTAATCATGTTTGATTTACACAAATATTCAGTGCGGGTATAAAACACTATATTTTACTTATGTATATAATGCATTCCTTGCTCATATGGGGACACTTCGCTTATAGTGAACTTCGGATATAGTGAACGAAATTTGCCGGTCCCCAGAGGTTCACTATAACCGGAGTATACTGTAGTTTTTTTCTTATTCCTCAAACTTTACCTAATATGTGCATCCTTTTAAATTAATTTTAGCATAACAAAATGCTTCGAAAATGGAGAAACTAATATTAGAAAAATCTAATATTAATCGACATTAGAAAAAATATTTTTGCATGATTTATAATAGTATTTCAGATGCATTAAATGCTAGACAGATTTTTTTCTCTGACTTTTCATAATTCGGTGACGAGAGGGTTAATACAAACCACGGGTTCCAAGCCATACGTCAGTACTCTTTTATAAGGTGACCAGCACTTTTTGGAACATTGGAATCACAAATAAATAAAAAAGAAGTAATGAAAACCGTTAGAGAATTAATTTTATAAATTAAGATAAAATTTGGAAGAAAAAAAATGCAGCAAAATCTGTAGAAAGAAAACAAGTTAAAACGCTTTTTTAATGTAAATCAGAATTGCATATGATCGTCTTTCATTTTTGTTTTAGGTTATTTACCTGAAGAATGAATATCTATATCATATCAGTAAGTTCATTTATTTATTTTCATAAAACTTCTTATTTCAGAGAATCTAAGGTGTTACAGTGAATTTACTATTCTTTTGAATTAATCTTGAGATGCAATGACTTTAATATTGCAATGTGTTCCGTTAATTTTCGACTTAGCATTATTAAAGTTTGGATCAATTTTACTTAATGAAAGGTAAGTGTCTAAAATTGTCAAAAGTAGCACAGTTTGGCAGTGGCATGAAACTCAAAGCCCATGAGATATACCCTTTCAGACCTAATTAAGCAATTTTTCTCGAATAGACCCACATGGATATTTTTATAATAATAGAGATTAAATTTGTAATAAAATAAATGAAACAGAAAATCCCGAATATTAAATTTCCGTAAAATGCACAAAACCGTTTTCAACTTGAAATTACGAAGTAAATGAGAATTTACTTTGTAATATTCTTTCAAAATTTGGGTCCTCAATTGGGAACACTTGGCCTGAAAGTGTTAAATAACTAACAGAACCCATGAAAATTCAAAATCTGCGAAAGTTAGGGGTTAGAAATGTTAAGTTATTTTCATTGACGTAAATTGACATGTAACATTGGGAGGGAGGAATGTTTCCTATTGTAGAAAATGCTAGTTCTAAGTAGGTGATACCTGAATTTCCTTGAATTTTATGGGGAAATTATTCCCTCTTACTCCTAGTAAGTTACGTCTAATAAACTAAATATGAAAGAATTTAAAAGCATATAAAGACTCGATATGAGCTAGTAAGCTAAAAAATAATGTCAACATCATCTTTCTCTGGAACAGCAGGTATTTTCTTCTTGCATAGCTTTTTTTTAAATCTCACAGTAAATGATATTGTTAGCTTACGCCCATTGTCTGGTCTGAAGTTGCGATATCTTTATTCACTCCTTTTAAATATCACAGTAAATGATATTGTTAGCTTAAGCCCATTGTCTGGTCTGAAGTTGCGATATCTTTATTCACTCAAAAAAATTACCATTTACTGTGAGATTTAAAAAAAAGCTATGCAAGAAGAAAATACCTGCTGTTCCAGAGAAAGATGATGTTGACATTATTTTTTAGCTTACTAGCTCATATCGAGTCTTTATATGCTTTTAAATTCTTTCATATTTAGTTTATCCAAGCCCTTGAAACTGCCTCTAAACAAAGTGCACATCAAATCAATGCTGACTCACTGTATTAGTCTCTCTTTAGTGCTCTTAGAATGCAGTTGCAGATATTTTATTCTTTTCAAGACAATCTTTCAGGGTGGATTACGAAAGTAACAAGCTTCGTCTAAAATGGAAAAAAAGAACAAGAAAACAAAACGTTTTTTGCATTTGGATAAATCTTGTACGAGATTTTTAAATTCCTACATTGAAGTTTTAAAGAGATCTAAATCTTATCTCTAACCTTCACTCACTGCTACCTTTCAATCTGAAAATTTCAATTTTGATCATCGCACAAGACAATAGCAATTTGGTTATGGCAGAAAAAATGAAGTACTGAAATTGACGTTTTTCCAATTTTCAGGTTTTCGTCTGCATTCTGCCATTATCATTATGCTGGGAGTACCCTGGATACCGTAAGTCATTTCTCTTTTTAAAAATTAGATTTAAAAAAAAAACAACTCTGTGGTGCCCAGTTTGATAAACGCATGTTATTTATTTATTTGCTTTTTTTTACATAGAAAGATTATTATATCTTTTTTGCACATAATATTTACTGTCTAACTACGGATTCGGGAACAGTTTGGCAAACTTCGACACTTTTAAGAGAAAGAGTGAAAGAAATGTGATTTTTCCCATTGTGTGTGCTTAATAATCTTAATTTGGAAAGGCAGAGTTTCACCTTCCTACCCCTACCTTATTGGTGAAATTATCTATTTCCGTAACTGGATGTCCAAAAAAAATCTCTAATTCCGTGGTGCGACAGTAGAGTCTTCTAAGGCTTAGTACACACAAGGGAACAAAGTCGCTCAACAAGGGACGCACACACTATACGAGACATAGTATCAGCACTGTCGCTATACTTGTTTCCCCGTACACACAAATAGTACACACCTAGCAACAAAACAAACTCCCGGAACACATACCTACCGACATGTTGTAAGGTTGTTACGCAACATTTTTGGGAGTTTGGCAGTGACAAAAGAGCCCTGATAAAAATGACGCAAGTCTCAAGTTCTCCATTCAAACGGAGAACATGCAGAAATGTTGCGCGTATTGGCTGTGCAACATTGCGCTCTTGGACCCTTAACCACTGTTGCAGGGAACGTAGGTGACTGCCTACACTGGCAAAAATGTATAACCAGAGAGAAAAATATTTTTTCTTTCTTTGTAGATTGGTCGAGTAGCAATTTTCTGGTTCTCCAATGGCGACTAAAAACCCAGAGCAATTGTGGTACATATCTTCAACTTGTGTTTCTCGACTTTGTTCATAGGTGTGTACGAAGGAACAAGCATTGCGACTATCCAGAACCAATGCGGGAGCATGTAAAAAAGTCTCGGAACAATCCTGCGACTTGTTGCAAGACATGTGTTCCGCAACATTGTTCCTTAGAGTATATAAGGCTAAGAAAACACGGTACGTTTAGACACAATCATCTTGGAGCCACAAGCATTTAGTAAAAGCTAGACTAGAAAGGACATGCGATGTGTAGTAATAAATACACTAAAAATCTAGAAGAACTTTGGAATCAACACAGGGTGTCCGAGGGAGATTGTAACAGGCTTTAATTCTTTATCTATTAGAGATAAGTGCTCAATGTAAATTGAACAAATGTTTAAAATAAGATAGTCAAAGGGCCTTCGAGAAGAAAAATACACTTATTAATTTACAAAAAGTGATACTCTTTAAATTTACATACGGCCCTCATACAAAAAAGTCCTAATTAGAAAAGTACACTAATGTGGTGACGTACAAAATTTGAGAATTGTAGCCTGGAAAGTGTCATAGATATGAAGATAAAAATATGCTGGCATAAACCACGTTTCAATACCCCTCGAAGGGAAAAAAATCACGACCAGTGATCGTACGTTAGGGGTTGCTCAGAAGTTACGAGAGGAAATAATTTGTTTGCAGAACACTTTTATTTACTTTTCAGCGCATTAGATGGTACCAATATACACAATTTAGAAATCTAACACGAGAATAATGTTATTATGATTTAAAAAAGTTATATATATCAAAATATGCATTAAAAAAATTTGACATTTTTTTTTACACTCCAACTCGAAAAAATTGAGCCGGCAAGGGGTTAATTCTGAAGAGCATCTGCATATATTGGCCTTTATCAAAAACGGAAAGGAAAAAAAAAAAGTAAGAAAATCTGAAACAGTTTCAGATTTTAAATACGCACTAAATTACTATATATTAAAACCGTATCAAAATCTATGCGTCTTCCCTATTTTCTTTCTTTATTCCAATAAGTTTGAAAGTGTATCGTTATTCATGAGTGTGATTTTAAAAAAATTAAAATTGATATTTCTAACATCCTTTTTCTGGATGTAATACAATAGAAATAGAATGGGGGAAAAGTTGCGCAGAAAAATGCACAATTCGAACTGAATGAAAATTTTAAAAACTTATTCAGGTGCATTCTTTATCCAGGCATAGCAGACGATAAAATGATTTTATTTATTAAAATGTGCGGATTCTATAAGTTTGCGCCATCTGTCGACTGCTCTGTAAAATAAAATCTCAATTGTATTCTTTTTTTAAAATAAAAGATAGGTTTTTTTGTATATTATAAGAACAGTATTTTTTTTTTTTTCGCGTGACAAAAAGTAGCCTATATGTTAATCGAGGACTTTAACTATATTTATTCCTAATTTCATCCAAACCGTTTCAGCGAGAAATAGTACTAAACATACATACAAACACTGACATTTATATATTAATAGGATTTTTTTTTACGGGGATCGTATAAATTTTAAAAAGTGCCACTTTTTCACAATTAACGAGAGGAATTCTTTCTTGACATAATTTTTTTCCTACCTTATTTTGAACGTTTTTTCAATTTACATTGCCTACTTATCTCTAATAGAAGAAGGATTAAAGCTAGTTACCATCTTTTGGGGACTGCCTGTATAAAATTAAACATCACTAATCGTTTCAGGGTGTACAAAGGGGCCACTTTCTGCCTTCGTGGGAGGAGGAATGAAACTTTCTCCAGCTTAAAAAAAAAATGACCGTTGTTGTATTTGAACGGTCTACGATGTTCAATTTCATGTATATGAGTGCGTTACTTACAAATTTCTCTCTCTCTCTCTTTTATTTTATTTTTTTCTGATCTGTCATATTCACAATCTTCTGTTTTAACTGTAGCTGTGGCGTAGCCAGAAATGTTTCATGGAGGGTGGGTCACGACTACTGTAACTCACATATATGTATACGTGTGTGTGACAAGGGAGTGAAGACTATACATTTGGTAGAGGAAAAATTTCCTCATGGGGGGGGGGTTGTGACCACCCATGAAGAAATTTCCCCCCCCTCTGGCTACGCCACTAATCTGTAGGGATTGTATAGGCCTTTCAGAGCTCAATAAACGCAGCAACTTTTGAAATTTATTTCCCACCTAGAAAGAAATGGGCGAAGTGTATGTCAAAGTGTATTTTTCAAATCACGAATACTCATGAAGTCTGTCGATTAGTGCACCTCCATTATTACTAATTTTTTTATACATAATGTGACAGAAATTGAGAGCTTTTTTAAATTGGATTTATGGTTAAGAAAAAGATAACTCATTTACAAACAGGATATAAAAAAGTATACATTTTAAAAGTCAATTGTCAACAAATTCAATAATGTTTCCGCATGTAGCCGGTGTGGATTGCCCGACAGTGCGTGAACAGATGCTAAACGACGAAGAAGATGCGAGATGGATAATTCCCAAGTGCCACGAGGATGGAACGTTCGTTGATCTCCAGTGCTACGAACAGTACCAGAACATCTGCATGTGCGTTGCCCCAGATGGCTCACCAATCACTCTGCCGGGTTTCGGGGTGGACGTAACGACCTGCGTTTGCTTGATGGCCTACCACAAGATTTTTGTGAGTGGTAAGTATTTTGACAGATTCTTGTGACGTTGTTCGTACCCAACCACTTGACACACACCCAGACTTCTTGTTCAAGTACGCACATCTATGCCAAATTTTAGTGTAAATTTAATGAATTAGTTTCAAATTAGTGAGTGCCTACCGTCAAACCAAAAATTAGTCAGCGACAGGTCTAACACAATGAGATATCTCTTCGGAGAATTGAGAACCTTGCCAAAATATGAAAAACGATAGCTCATACGTGCCGAGGGTGGCTTCAGGCTTAATTTTCGGAGGAGGCCAATGATCTTTTTAGATAGGTCTATAAATTGTTCAAAACGCCAATTGTAAGTGTGAAATCTTTTGGGCAACTGAAATTGAAGTTCGGGAAGGGGGTAGGGATGGCACCCATGGCCTCCTTGCTAGAGCCGTCCTCGGTATGCACTGTACGTCTGGTAGTCGTCTACGGTATAATCAGGATGCACGCATCGTACATCCTAGATCTCAAGGGGTTTATGGTGGCTTGTAATGTTTTTTTTTAATTAATGTTCTCGTGACACCATTATCAGGAGTTCGCGTAGAAAATGCAGGTACGGCACTTTTGCATTTCACTCCGCTCGTCAATGGTTGTTTCGAAGCGCAAAAAAGACGCTCTGGAGCTGTCAGTTTGGAGACGACATCGCTCTTGTTTTGGGGGCGAAATACATACTTCAGAAATTCGATCACGCAATCTTTGTTCCAAAATGTGACCTTAATCATCGTATCCTACTTTTTTGCTAACTTGCATTTTTAATGTTTCACGAGCGATTTTCCAGAACGATTTCAGTGATAAAATCTGCTTTTATTTTCGAGTTCGAAAAAAATAGTATTCGAGTGTGCTGTATTGGATGAAAGCGTGTACCTCGACTAACTTTTTTGAAGAATTGTCGAAAATTCACCATCATCTCACGGGGATTTTCTCCCAAATTCTAGTCGAAACTTGCGAAGCTGACTCAATGTGCGTCCTGAAGTTCAGAATGGCTCCAGTGATGGGTCCATGGCCCCCTCCATGCAGTGAGAGGTCCATGGCATCCTCTATGTGCCCATCCGAATTTTTTTTACAACTTTAGATTCGCATACTTCACGGCTTCACACGTTCAATTTGCATTTTTATCAATTCATAGACCTACGTAAAATGTTCAATGGCCCCTTCCAAGAATTCAGTCTGGAGCCGCCCATGGTATGACATGACTTTTACTATACTGGTACATCGAAGGTTTAGGGGTAGGAGTGAAACATGTAGGCCCCGGATCGAACTTGAATCTAATATGTGTACAGTTGTTAGGTAATTTAACGCAACAGTGAAGCAAAATTTAAAATGTTTGTTCTCATCATGCAGTATTGAAAACACATGCATCTTTTAAATGATGAGAACGAACTGGTTGAGCCTTTGTTCAGTATTAAACAATCTCAAAAATACTGATAGAGGAAAATGTAATTGAAAAAAAAATCAGTCGAACTAATTATTAAATGTAGGTTCTTTTAAGGAAAAAGTTCCTATAAAAGGAAACGGCACTCTGTGGAAATTATATCTTATTATGTGCATTGAATACACCCGTATTTGAAGGCTTCTTATAACTCACTACTTTTATTATAGAAAACGTTCTCTTGTGAGAGGTATTCGCTATTATAGGCTTCTAAAGCCACTAGTATGAAAGACAATTACAGGTTGTTGAAAGAAGCTTCCGTTATACTTTTACAAAGTGTCTGCAATTTGCAGGTTTTTTTCAAAGCAAACCTGTATAATAACAGAAAACGGCCGGCTGTGAGAAAAGTCTGCAATTCATTTTTGTTGGCCCTATTTGTGATTCAGGTGTCCTTATGATGGAAAGTGTATAATAATTCACGCCTGCAGTTGAAAAATGCTTTTGCCGGAAATATGTCCCAAAGTTTTCAGAATTGAACGAAATAACGTTCAAGGATTAGAATAAAAAAGACCCATCTCTTATAAAACACTTCTTTATACTTAAATCTCCATCCCCTCGAAAGTTTTCTACCTTGCGTATTGCCTTGCGTATTTTCTACCTTGCATAATTTACTGCCTTGCGTATACTTGAACCTGAAAAGTACTTTTACTATAGATGTCAAAATATTAAACAGATATGCGAAATTGGGAATGCATGAATTTTACAAATATTTAATTTTCTGGGCATCTGATTATGCCTGCCATTAGAACAGAGGTTATATGATCCAAGAATACACATAGCATTTGTAGCTCTTTTACAGTGGTTCACGTAGCTTTATGCAAATTTAAGGGCAGTAGTTAAATATCTACTTATATATAGTACGCTAACGTATGCGGTACCAAAATCGACGATATTTCTACCCTGCGAACGGCAAAAGGTAGATGTAAACTTTAGCGTAATAACAATGATGAATGTGCAAAAATCCAAATTAACAGTTCAATAACGTCAAATGGAGCAAGCATATTCGTTACTTTTATTTACGCACGCCACGCAGTAGCTAGATTACAGAATAACAAAAATGAGCATGAAATTCTTTCGGATCTTCTCACAGTTTTAAAATATCTAATTTACATTACTCGGCGCATTTATCGCTCATCTAAAAACTTCATTATACAGTGGGCCAAGGCACATTTTAGCCATTTCCTGTTTCTTTCATATTATTGTAACTAGGGATACAAAAATTAATGCAATCATACTATAAAAATAAAAATGCTAATTTTGGCACAACACTGGTGTTATTCAAAGAGAAAAGTACCTATCAACGGAACGAATGAATGGGAGGCACCACACTAAATACTAATTTGAGGAAGCCTGCAGTTGCTAAAATGAAGAAGTATTTCTGTAGGAATGTATGCGGCATGTTCCACAACGTATCACCCAACACAGTCTATAAATAATTTTATGAATGGAAATATCACCAATATGTCTTTTTTGTACATTTTGCAATCATCAGCTTTTATGATGACACCCAAAATTTGTAGTATCCCTAACTTAAACAAATTTAATGAGAAATACCGTTAAAACAAAGAAACTTTATTTTCGTCGAAATGAGTCCAATGATTTTCGCCAGCATTGCTCTAATCATAAAGAACAGTAGGTTATAGAGTGGCGAAGCTGGCAGCTTTAGTGGGTAGTTGTTAGTAATACTGTTGCACGTTGTTACAGTTGTATCTGTGCGTAAGATATTTGTGTTGAATTCATGAATTACTTACCTTATTTGAATTTTTTTCTTTTATCCAATTTTAATGCACTTTGTTTATGATGCTCTTTATCAACTGAATTTAGATCCTGATGCTGAAATGCCAGAATGTACCAACGACGGTTATTATCGCCCCCTTCAATGCAGCAAAGCTTCTGGGGAATGCTGGTGTGTCGACAAGTACGGTGAAGTAACCGTACCACCATCCAAAGACGTACATTCCTGTTCCTGAAGGAATATTGTAAAAACGTATCATTTGGATGCCGAATAACTACTGAATAAAAATGTGAAAGTACTGTTTTGAAAATTTATTCTAAACTAAGCAATAGGTTTTTTTTTTCTTTTTTTTTTTTGGTAAGTGGCAGGATATTTTCAATTATGAAAATTTTGAAAAGAATTACTAACTTATAAATTAGCTTTATATAGTTTTATTTATTTATTTATTATTACTATTTCAAACTGTTATAAAATTCTTACGATAATGTAACTTCGGAAATCACGCAGTTTTCGAAGACACAACTTGCGTGAAATCTTGTGTTCTTTTTCGAACGCAACTCGTTTTTGTCGCTGTAAGCAATATTTTAAATTGAAATAAAGCTCCAAATACCCTGTATCAAAGAACCACACCACTCCAAATAACCACATGCCGCTCCAGAGTAAAATAACTATACCTCATTTTAGTTATTCTTCTTAATTAGAAATTAAGAATATAAAATATTTACTCAAATTGAAATTCAGTGACCTGAAAGTTTTCTTTGAACATTAAGATTGAATTTGGATTATATCGAGTATCTTCTTCAATATGTTACACAATACTCTGTTATTGAGTTTTAAAAATCGCTCCGATCTTCCATTATGATGAAGCTAATTTAAAAATTAGTCATTTATTGAGCATACACAGAAAGTGGTCAAGGTTGGCGATCTTTTTGATTTTAGCCCGTAACTTTAAGAAGAATTTGGTTAATCTAAGCACATCGTTCGGAAGTCCTGGGTGAAAAGGAATCCTTTTGCTGCACATTACAAATTAATAGAACAAAAAACAAGAAAATTTAGAGGCATTTGGATAAGAAAATATACTGTGAAGGTCGGCGCATCCGTGAAAATCAAGGAAATATGTCCTGAAATGATTGAAAACAACTACAAAAACTGCAAATCTCACACATACGAATATCTATACAGGTTGTATAACGGTGACCTGTAATATACATACTTAATTTGGACTCTATAAAAAGCATCATTTAGGCGATAGCTCAGTTTCAAGAATTTGCTTCCACGGGCAGCAAGTATAAGAATAATCTTTTGTATCTCTGCAAAAAATCTGTATGTCCTATACACACGAAAATCAATACCGGCCACACGAGGGTATTCTATATTATACAGGGTGGTTATAATTAAACACCCCCTATAAACAGTATTCTGTAGCTGAAATAGGTGAACAGATTGCCACCAAATCTGGTATATGGCCTGTACACAGTAGCGGCTCGTGGGTTATTTAAATGGAGGTTCAGAAAATTAATTTCAAAAATTAAATATGCAGACACGACGCACCTTACAAGTTAAACTATATTTGCATTTCCAGCAGTTAAAGGAAAACAATACACGCAACTGAAAGAAAACAAGTCATCTATGATATGATCTTACATTTCGTCCTTAGATCAGTTTTAGCAAAAATATTGTCTTGATTTTTTCTTTCAAATTTTTTTTTTCAAAGGATGACATTGAAAAATGTCGTTGCTGTAGCTTCGAAACACTTATTTGACTCCCATCTTAATTATTTACACTAGTTCGTAAAAAATACTGCAGTGAAAAATCATAAAAAGTAAGAAAATAATAAGAATGTGAAAAAAAAAAAAATGGATTAACTAACCGAACACAACAAGCCAAGAGAGAATCCAGAGGAGATAACGGCAAAAAAATCTGCTGTGATCACAATAAAACTGTGCGAGCGAAAGCGCCTCGCTTCTCCCGGAACTCTCTCTCACTCTCTCGGCGTCTTTCCTCAGAGACCGGTTGAAAGGGCCACTCGGGTCGATCGCACGTGCGAGCGACGAGACTATGCAGCAGTAACCTACGATACAGTGCGTTAGCTATAATAAACGCGTTTAATAATAGTGGGGGGAGAAAAACTCATGTTTTAAATTCACAAAAATCTAGAAGTGTACTTAACATATTATTTTAATTTAATTTTTTAATGTGTTTATTCTTTAGTTTTTCCTCTGGGGGTTCACGTGCTCAGGTGCTCAAATGGAGGAGCCGCCACTGCCTGTACAGTGTACATGGTGGCCCTTTTCATGGTGAAATCAGCTCCAAAAATGACTCAAAGTAGCTAATAAATATTCAAAAGCTGCTTAATAAATGCTGAAATTGTTTGTACTTTACAAATTAGCCATTTCCATGGTTAAATTTGCCATTTTTACATGCAAAGCGCCACCTAGTGGACATTTTAAACTTTTTTTTTTTTTTTTTTTCGAAAGTCCTCATCAACGCACTTTACGTATAGCCTATAAACCGAATAATTTGGTTAATCCGGTCACCTGTTTTATCTGTAGAACCCTGTTCTTAGGGAAACCTTAATTACAACCGCCCTGTATATATAGTAAATTTGAGCTCAATCGAATGCATATTCGAATATCACGTTTAGAAAATGGACATAATACATCATCTGCTGGTGGTTAAATTAATATGGCCGGGGACTGTAGTTTTTTTGCTTTTTTCAATAAACACCGGAAGGAAAAACAAATTCTGCTTCATTTTGTTGTGATCGTTACAATAAACATTTTTTGTTTATGAAAAGTACTCCACACATAGAAATGTGTCTAGTGCTTTTATTAACAAAAGAGTGTTCTTCTGAGTAAAGAAAAACAACATGGAAAACAATTTGACAGGAACATTTATCTTAAAATACTTACTGACTGCTAAATGTCATTCGAAGGATTTCCTTCCCCCTCCCCCCCATTAGATCTTTACTCACCAAGGCGTTATAAAAATATTTCCGCTTCAGGAAGCGCGATTGTACGGTAAATCATTATTACTTTACTGGAGCAGCTGTTAACGGTTAGTGGATTTTGATGCAAAGCTTTTGGGAAAACATTACTTTGCACTTTACCTAAATTGAGTTGAAAAGATTGTACAAGACACAGAGGTTGCGTGGTAAAAAATGTGAATAAATTATAAAACAAAAATGCTTGTACTTAAGGTTTTCGAGTTATTTTGATTTTTCTAATGGAAGTGCATTTACATTCGCTCCAGGGACGATTTATTAACCGTGAAACTGTTTTTCTCGCTTTAAAAGTTTTAAATTTTGAAAATTAGAAACTTTGCTATGTGCTATTACTTCCTTGCGTACGAATTAAAAGAAGTACTCTGATCTCGGAAAAATTTCGCTTTCAGATTTTGACCGGAAAATAGATTTTGGACCATTCCTAAACTTACTTTAACAGGTGTCTGCGTGTCGTCTCAAATGCATGTAGCTATTTCTGCAAGTACTTATGAATATACCATCTATTTTGACCGACAGTAAATCCAGTTTAAATTGTTTGGCAACAACGTCCGGTACTTACTTGGAAAAAAATTTAAAATTGGAAAAAAAAAACCACTCAAACAACTAGCCCCAGACTGCACATAAGTTTAAATCAAGCTTGACATTTCTTTGAATTTGACGTATTAATACAAGCTTGACAGTTCAATTCAATTTAAGCCTGCAGCAAGCTATCAAAAGTCATTTGAAATGTCAAGCTGGAATACAGCTTGATTTTCCCTTTCGAAAGCGTGCAGTGATGGCGCCATCTGTGAAAGAGAATGGACATTAATTGTCTAGCTCGACTAGTCTTCAGCTCGAGTAAAATTTCCCAGTTTTATTACCATGGAGTTTCGTGAGTTCGTTAGTTCATCATCACATAATCCGTTCATAATGTCGACGGAACTTTACTCTGCCGAAGCTGCAGTGCTGACCTCCACAGGGGCACATGTCTCCCCCCCCCCCCCACCTCAGACGAACTAAGTTTACACAATATAGAAGTTTTATCAATTCAAATTAATTTGTAAGAAAAATGAACCAAACACATATTGTGCCCCCTACAGAATTTTCTTCTGGTTCTTCCACTGAAAAGAAACACTTATGATGAATTTTGGAGGTCATTACAGCGCATTGAGGATTTCTTTGTTTCTTTTTTTTTTTTTTTTTTTAGAAAACACAAAACTGATTAAAAATTTTATGTTAAAATAAGCGGTACTTGGAAGCATGGTGGTCACCGAAATTCAGTCGCTAAGCAACTGAGAACTATCGCCAGGGTGGTGGTGATGAAATCTCTCGAAAACATTTGCATTTTCCACTTTCCTTGAAACACCCCTCAAGGATTAATATGTTAAGCATTTCGGTGTAATATTATTTTATTTTCAGTTGCAATCGCTGTCATTTTTACGTCATTTATTTAAAATCACATAACAAGTGACAGGGCACGCTCTAACCTTTTTGCCTCTTCAGAGGAAAATATAAAATGCCGCTCATCTATTTGCTGATTAAAAAAAAAAAAAAAAAAAAAGTGTTTGACTAACTCGACTAAAATGCAACCTCGGGCAAACGAACTGTAAATTTGAAAGAAAATACCAAGATGTACTAAACATATCAATATTTTTCTCACACTCACAGCCAAAATACCGCTCTCGTATTTTTGCGACCCGGACAAATATTTGGATTGTCTACACTTAAGTGGGCCCTGCGAGTAAGTTAGTCTATAAAAATCTAAGAAAACTCGGGAATTCGAGCAGCTGTTCGGCCCCGGCTGTTTGAAAGATCTCTTCCGTTTATGCGACGGAAATAAAATGTGAAATAGCAAAAACAGCATTAAAATTCGACTGTTTTAAAGCCCTGATTGTTATTGCTCCGTTTGTTTGATATGTAAGGTAATTTGCCAGTAACTGACACTGTACAAATAATGGACTTAAAAAAAACATAATTCATCCCTGGAAACATTAAATAAAAGAAATGTTTATTCTTGTCTTTACTTCTACTTTTATCCTTTATTTAATTCTGGATGTGAAAAATGACTTTTTTTTTTTAAATGGTCTGTGTTGGTCTGTGTTATATGGTCTATTACTAGTACTTTTACCTTATGCACTTTTATTTTCCGATTCATAAGTTTTCTGCTTAACAAAAATTAATCAGTCCAAGAACACTAGACATTACCTTTGTTTTTGTTTAATTCTGAATTCAGCATTAAGTACTAACAAACGTCTTATTACTGTATTATATTGAAAATAAAAAGTTAAATCAGTTATTCCATAGATTAAAGTGAGACTATGGACTATGTAAGTCATTTTTTGAGTTCAAAACTTTTTAAACGTCAAGAATTCTAACGAAAATTTGAGATGTTGCTGCATTTGATAAGGGGAAAAAGTTTTAGCGTACATGCGCAGCTCTGGGTGATTTGGAAGATTTGTTGGCAGATATGATAAAGAAATAAAATGCAACACAGAAACAATAGCATCAAATAAGTAAATACATATGTATTTCATGCTATTATGAGAAATATTTGTTGAAAAATAAATTAGCATCAACCTTCTGGCGACATTTAAAAAAATCGCAAAAAAAAAATTAAGAACGATGCTGAAACAGAGCTCATCTGAAAAGTATTCTGGGAACTTTCTAGCTATAAAAGAAATAGGGTTGCCAGATTAAAACTGTCCTTACTAGAACATGACATACGCAAAAAGGTCTATAAACCACAAAATAACTAGAAAAAATACCAGCTTAGTACTAATATTTTTCCCTAAGCAATAGCTGTCATATGTGCTATTTAATAAGTATTTAATCCTGTATGAAACGTTGGTTTTAAAGACTAGGGAATATGTGAGCAAATTTCTGAATCATACGCACTACACTGAAACTTGGAACTTAGTAGAAGGAAATAAAAAGGACAAAGTTCTCCAAAGGACAAAGTTCAAAAGAAGTGCATCTATTTAGGGAGATAATGCACATCACTGACATAATGTAACATTGAAAAAAGACTGCATCACGAATTTGTTCATCTTTAGTTCCGAGAAAGAGTAACATTACATCAGGCGAGCGCCTTTTTTTGTGAATGCCGTGCACGAGAAAACCCATGCACGATTTTAAAACACAATTCAATGCATTGCTAAACAAACAGACGAAAAGAATGGGCAGGAAAGTACGCAGTGGTTCCTTATATTGATACAGACGCGATTTTACAAGACAAAAATGAGAGATTTATTTCCTGGTGTTTTCTCGTCGATTTTAAATAAATACAGGATCGGTGGCCACAAAGAGCGCAAAGTTTTTGATTATAGAATCTATCGACATGAACAAATCTGTGATTGCTGCAGTGGTTTCTGTGATAGCCATCTTCGGATGGGTATCGGCCGAATCCGTAAAGGAGGTGTGCGATTCTGAGATTCAGAGTTTTATGTCGCTGGCTTTAGGTAAAGTACTCATAATGTTTAAGTGTCCTGCTGATAAATTATTATGAATATTTTGAGCTGAAAGATATCTTTGTAGTTGTAGAAGTTCTCCGTTATAACTTACTCATAATGATGGGTTGAATCCTATATTATTGGAATAGACTATAGTGTATGTATTAGATTTATAACTTTTTTCCGTCGTTTTTTTGCCTAAGAAATTCAAGGTTCTGCTTATGGACTTAGATTGGAAATGACCTACATTGGCAATGGGATTCCTTCGCTGAAAACGGACCTTGAGGATGGGCATCGGATGGATTGACTAGGAGATTATCTGTTGCTGCCATCTAGCGGCAATAGTTGTCAAAAAAACTTTTTCCATAAATTAGGAGGCGATGTATCAATTTTATTAATTATTTATTTATATTTCGAAATTGATAAAATATAATAACGCTTTTAAAAATAAATAATCAAAGTTATGTATGCATATTTAAATAGTTTTTGTGGCAATCCTCAAGGTTTTTGTAGCTCTTTAAACTGCACTTTTAAGATTAATAAATATTTTTTTTCTTTTAATGCTTCTTTACACCTCACCACCAACTTTCTTGTGACACTAGGTAATATAGGAAAAATATTCTCAAAGTACTCAAGCCGCAACAAATTAACAGCATTATATTTTTGTTACTTGTGCTATTATCATGAAATATAAGAAAAAAACTTCTCATTTTTTTTATAACCTCATACCTTTAAATAATATAACAGGAATAGTGAAATGATAAAAATAATTAAATAAAACTATCAACTTCTCCTAGTGTCACAAAAAAGTTGGTGGTGAGGTGTAATGAAGCACTAAAGGAAAAAAATATTTATTAATCTTAAAAGTGCAGTTTAAATAGCTACAAAAACCATGAGGATTATCACAAAAACTATTTAAATATGCATACATAACTTTGATTATTTATTTTTAAAAGCGTTATTATAATTTTTTAATTTCGAAATATAAATAATTAATAAAATCGATATATCGACTCCTAATTTATGGAAAGTTATCTTGACACATTGTTTGCAACTATTGATACTAGATGGCAACATCAGATAATCTCCTAATCAATCCATCCCTATCCTCAATTGAAGCTGGGCTATTTTGATAGCATGGCGTTTGTTCACCTTATCTGTAACTCCATGGTTCTGCTGTAAAAAAAAAGTTTTACTACATTATGATTCAAAGTATCAAAGTTGAAATTGCTTGTTGAGTCACTCCCAATGATCGATCCATCTTCGTGACTTTGACACAAATTTTACTTCCAGTTCTGTCTTTTCAAAAACTTTCTCCCTTCCAGCGCTGTTCCATTCTTTGACGTGAAAATCACCGTTCTTGAAGCGCTGTCTCACGATATTTTCTTTCGCTAATAGCAGCCTTACCATAAGTGTTTGAGAGCATATTGAAGCAAAAAATTACGATCCCTCAAAATGGCGAGAATTTGGCTCGTAAACAGACATTTTCAATCAAGGAAAACTTTATGATGCAGCCACAAATCGACTCGTGTTTTTATGGGATTGTGCTGAGAGATGCCCAAATTTCTTGCACGGCGTTCTTGATTTATTTATTTCGACCATTACTTACTGCTTGAGTCATCTACAGTAAAATGGGAAAAATAAAGCCGCACACTCCTAATATTGTATATATGTATGTAAAACACTGGCTAGTTAAGGTCAATTACTCTGTTATACTTATTCGCTTGTTACCATAGAAAAAACTAATAACACGAGAACAAGTTTGGTGTTGCAAAATGCACTTACAACACTTTTGCAACCGCATTTACATCATCAACAACCAGGTAGCAGCGTTGTTTTTTGTTTTTAGTTCAAAATAGAAGTCCTAGAGTTGTCAGCTGGTTGATGTGATCGTTTTCTTTTTCTGTGATGAAAATAAATTTTTGACTATACAATTATGCTATCGTACTTCCAAGAGCTGGCTGATTTCCTCATAACCTATTTTTCTTCAAAGTAGCATGAATTTTGAACTTTTATGAACGTAAAATCTGCTTTTAATATTGCACTCCAAAAAGTATTTTGCGAGGCAGCCTCCTTGGTTCAAAGCTCAGATTTTTTCCAGAGCTCTGACTGGCCGGTTTCGCATTGCATCGCCAACATCTCTTAGCTATGTTGGCAAAACATTTGGTTCCACATGACGTGTTTCATTTGACTCACGTGCACTAGTGCGTTGGGCTGCTGCGAGAATATTCTAAAATCTCGTACTTCCATTGCATTTGAAGTCTATTTCTATTAGACAGGCTATAGTCTCACCTCCAGCATTCACATTCCCTTAGTTCTTTCAGATTATCTGTCGAATATGTTTATGGTCACAGGTAATGAGTTGCCGAGATAAGTAAACAGCCCTGTGATCTTCTGTAGGATGTCTAGGCTGACAGGTCATAGTCTCTGTTCTTATGTTTCGCATGATGTTACGGCGACAGTTTTCTTTCACTTAATTACTCTGGTACGTTGTATTATTTGTTGAGTAAGGTATTCCCTCTGCATGCATTGATAATAATATCTGAACACGATTAATTAATATCTTTAAAAATCTTTCCCTTTAATGTGGAACATCGTTGTGAATGCTTCCACAACGGACTTTACCTACTAGTAAACTATAAAAAAGTAAGTTAAAAAAATTTATATTAGCATATTATTAGAGATTTATGACACACTCATTCTTTATTTTAGAAATCGATGATGAGTTCACTCCAGATTGTGCAAAGGTATGTTATTTCCGATTACTTACAGTTAAATCTAAAACTCTAAACATTGAAAAATGTTGACTTCGAATGATAAAAAGGATGAACATAATAAAATGAAATGAATAAGCAAACGATATTTGATGTTATCCATAAAAATTGAAAATGGAAATACTTGCTATGTTAGTTATATTCACGAAATTGTATTAAATAGCACTGCATTTAGAACATTTTATTTAAAACTGCGTAGTACACAAATTTTCATTGCATCCATTTTATACATTTATGAGACTATTTCCTGTCTTAAGTAACGGAATGGATGAAAAAATATAACTTTTTCTTTAAAAATTACTTAAAAAGAATATTTTTTATTATTATTCAATCAAATTATAAAATATTATTTTATTAAATTATTTTTTTTCATTAAAACTATTACAAATATATTCACACTTCCAAAAGATTCTGAAAAAAAGGAGAATTCAGAACAATAATATTTGAATTTCTAGATCGCACTAAATAAGCACGTTAAGAGTAAATTTAGTTAATTTCATTTAAGACAAATCTGTAGGATAAATAAAAGCAAAGTTTATTTTTTGCAAATTTTTAGGAAATAATGATCATTATGAGCATTTCAAACCAAATTCTGATTCTAAATATTAGTATAATATCAGAAAAAGTATGCGAATTTTATCTGAAGATTTTCGATATCATAAATTAAATGTGGACAACATTTTATAAAATGAATAATATTCTTACTGTAACAAGGTTTTATTGAGTGGTATGTTTAAAGTGAGTAATTTTCTAATGCGACCATTACACGTTTTACGCAACATTCAGGAGATTAAAAAAAAAACCTTCTATACTCAGGATCCTTATTGCAGATTCTGCACTATCTGAATCTTTTATTAATCACATTCAATACTATTAAAAAAGCATCTTTTAATATTTAGAACCGCATTTTCATACGAGGATTCTGACTTTCAGAAAGCAAAACTGAATCAAAATAAATTCATTTGGAAAAAAACAACTAGAAGAACATGTCAATAAATAAATAAACCATCTGAAAAATAGTTTACTAAAAAAGTTCGATTGAAAAAAATAACTCCTAAAGCTTTATTTGATAGCTTATAGACAGGTTTTCCAAATTATGACAATCATATTAGTGCTTTAAAATAAATACAAAAGATTATTTTGTTAACTTACTGTGGGCCAGTTATATTGACTAAGTCTCTTATCATATATACTAATAATGAAATCTAAAAAATTCATTTGCACAAAAAGCATTTCAATTAGCAACGTAATGTAATTTCTTAAAAGTTATACTATCTTTCTAATTGTTATAGAAATATCGTGAAGAATACATGCCTGAGAAATGGGATCTGGACAGTGTGCTTCAAGTAATTGTAAGTATAAATAACTAGAAATAAACTATTTTTAACTAATAATGGAAATAATCAAGATATTATATTATAGTACGGGCAAGAAAACTGTCTGTCAGGGGAGTACGCGGTTAAAAAAACTAGCCGTAAAAGTAGTACAGAGAAAATGCAAGAAACAAGGATGAAATAGCTTTGCTCTTTCACTATTAAGCGAAGAAAATACCAGCAAAAAGTAATTAGTAGAGGGTGAGGTGAGGGTAATTATGTACTACTACTTTGTACATTTAACTCTTTCACATCTTAGGAAAAATATTGCTTTAAATAAATGAGGGGTAACTTTGACCTTTAAAGAAAACCTGGTTAAATTTTTATTTTTGCAGGCTTATCTTTACATAGTATAAAATGAAGTCGCTTCCGCTCGATGTTCGCTCAGATCTTTTAAACTACTCAACGGATTTTAATGCAGTTTCCAGCAATAGATAGAGTGAAAAAACACTCAAAATACTGGTGTTAAACGATAAAGTAATTAAAAAACTTTGTAAAAAACACACATAAGAAGTTATGTGTGTTTTTTACAAAGTTTTTTAATTACTTAATAGATAGAGTGATTCAAGAGGAAGGTTTATATGTATAATACATCGCGGTACGACAATAATATGCACGTGTGTCGAAGAAAAAGACAATATTTACGCCTTCGCAATAAGGTTTTCAGGTTAAAACACACGAATTTGTATATAATTGTAATAAGCGATTTTATTTCACGTGATCAGAATATCAAATCTGTAATTTAAAGAGTCACGTGACCAACCATCTACATATGAAAGTGTTTATATCCCATAAAAGTAGATCAGTTTAAAACATGAAAATAACTACTTTTCTTTCAATAATTTAAGTTAAATTTCACGAGCAAAACTGACGTCATTTTAATGTCACGACTTAAAAAATGCATTTAGATAATATAATTTGCTTTACGAGCGAAATAATAAACTTCTATCAACCAATCAAATTCCCCAGAAGGGTTCCGGTGACGGCAATTTGACGTCACGTATTGCATAATTCGAAGAGATCACACGCGTCTATCCGTTTTCTCCAGACAGTAAAATAAAAGTAAAAGGTGCTGTTCAATATGACCAAAACATCTTTGATGAAGCGCTATGCTATTTGCATTGAACTGAGTAGTGCAATTACTTTCGGGTAAATCTCTCAAGGATTTTGGTCTGCGGATGCCAACTAATATAACTAACTCAGATTTAACCAGTGCCGAATACACAAGAGAACTATCATACGATCAATCAAGACTGATACAACGGAAAAAACACTCAAAATACTGTGTTAAACGATAAACGAGACTGATACAAGTTGTAGCTCAAGATGAACCTCGCTTGAACATCGATCAAAAAAAAGTATTCACTGCGTTACTATCATCAATTGATAAGAAGAAGGGAAATTATTTTCCCTTGATGCTGCAGGAGACGCAGTGAAAACATTTTTAATCAATTTGCTTTTGGCGAAAGTCAGATCTACTGGTAAAATAGCATTAGCCGTGGCATCATCTGGCATTGCAGCTACACTTTTACAAGGAGGCCGAACCGCACACGCGACATTCAAACTCCCGCTAAAGATTGCTATTAATGATACTAACATTGTCTGCAGCATTTCTAAACAAAGCAGGGCGGAAAAATTGATGCGCGATTGCTCATTAATAGTTTGGGATGAAGCCACCATGTCGAACAAGACTTCCGTGGAAGCACTGGATAGAACAATGCTCGATTTGCGCAGCAAAAACTCACCAATTTGTGGATGTACAATTTTGTGCTCAGGTGACTTTCGTCACCAAGAACATGTGGGATCGTCTGGTGACTTTCGTCTCAGGTGACTTTCGTTGACGTCGTGACACGTCAGGTGACTATCGTAGTCTTCTGTAGTCTTCTACCAGTTGTGACTAGAGGTACAAGTGCTGATGGATGTGCATTAAAAGTGCATTACAAGTGCATTAAAAAGATCTTACCTTTGGCCACACGTCATTAAACTGGAACTTAAAACTAACATGAGAGTTTCGTTGTCTTCGCGTGAGAATAATCTTTTTTTCAGAGATCTTGCTCAAAGTTGGCAATGGAGATCTCACACAAAATAATGGAAGGATTAACCTAGACAATCAAAACCTTCGTGTTTTTATAAATAACATTCAAGCATTGGTCAACAGTGTCTATCCCGACATTGATAACATAAGTTGTAAGACTGATACAAGAGACTATATCTTGGTTCAAAGAAAGAGCGATCCTGTCACCTACTGACGAACAGGTAGATAAGGTGAATAACCTGATTCTTTCAAAGATTGATGCACCGACGAAAACATACTACTCGGTCGTCACTGTAGCCAATGTTGAAGATGATGTTCATTTTCCCACAGAATTCCTAATTCTTTGAACCCGTCTGGACTCTCGCCACATAAACTGGTGTTGAAAGTAGGTTGTCCTGTTATTTTGTTTAGGAACCTTAATCCACCTAAATTATGTAGCGGTGCGCGATTATTAATAAAGTCCCTTAAAACTTTCATAATAGAGTGCACAATACTTACCGGATGTGGTACTGGAGAAGATGTTTTAATTCCCCGGATTCCTCTTATACCATCGGTTTTATCGTTTCAGTTTAAGCGCCTGCAATTTCCGGTAAAGCTATCTTTTGCGATGACCATTAATAAGTGACAGGGTCAAACATTCAACGTTGCAGGCTTAGATTTGAGCGTTGAGTGTTTCTCACACGGCCAGTTATATGTCGCGCTCTCGAGAATAAACTCTAAAGAAAACATGTTTGTACTGTCTCATGAAAAATCAGCTGTAAATATTGCATACAAAAATATCCTGTAGTATAGACTAATCATATTATTAATCCACACTGCCCCATATTAGTATATACATTGCACCCGTGCGAAGCCGGGCCGGGTCGCTAGTTTGCTTATAAATAAAGGGGGTGATCATAAATACCCCAACAAAAATCACAAAAATTGTTGTAATTATGATCATCCGTGGGGATTTATGACCATTCGATTTTTCCTTGATACTCACACGTAAACATTTCTGCTATTCTTGTTTTTGTAAGTGATTGGAGTCACCCCACTCTAAATCTTATAAATAAAAATGAAATTCTGTTTGTTTGTGGATTTGATTCGTATACAAATCCACAAAAATGGACCTATCAGCCTGAAATTAAGCACAGATATGTAAAATAATATAGAATAAATCGTAGTCCACTTTAAAACTTTGAAAGTCCACCCGTTCCCGGAATTTAAGAGATTTTTTATGCTCTCCACGCAAAAAGCTTTCCATAATTGTAACCCCTGAAGTGAAAAAAGTGTGAAATAAGGATCGTGGTTGCCGTGTGTGGCGATTTTGACGAATAAAATGTTTTAAATTCTCAAAGTAAAAATAAAAGAATAATAATGATTTTTTTTTGTTAGTTTATATTCGTAAGGTTATTTTTTTAAAAATTATAATATCGTGTGCAAGGGAAATCAGAGCAGGAATGAAATGTTTTATACGCAAAACAATAAGAATTGAAGATTTCCGAGGCTAATGTGTAAAATTTTTTAGTTTGGCGAAAAAATAAAGTGGCTGAAATATGGATTTTGAGTAAGTGAGTTCTAGCGGTTTGCACAGGTTTCGGCTTGGCGCAATTTATTGAGAGCTTAAGGAAATATATTTTTGAAAACAAGTGCAAAGGTTTTATTAGAATACAGCATTAAATTTTAATGATCCGTGAATAAATAATGCAGTTATTAAGGGATTTCAAGCGATCTAACTTCAGAATTCTCGCCAATTGAGTACATTGATTTAAGTTGGGGGAATTCCGCCAAATTTCAGAAAATTGAAATCTTCTCATTTAGTACATCGGAGTAACAATGAATAAAACACGTTATAGTTGATAATTTTAAAAAAATCGGCTGTATTAAGGGATTCCACTTTTCAAATAAATGTGTGCTTTACTTTTTGGCGGTCGAACCATTTCTCTTATTGATTGCTGCTAAGTCAATGCTTCGAATGATTTCCTGAAAAAACGCTTGCAAAATGGCGTATGTTGGCACTTTGGCGAGGCTTAGATTTGAAACTGGATTTTATTTGAGACTCGGATATATAATGACACTGGTTATAGATAAAAATGAATGTTGGTATGTGTGTATGAGGTTGAAAAACTCCAGCACCGTTGAACATCGTTGCACCATGAAATTTGGTTCACCTAAGTCTTTTATCACGGAGAAGCTTTTTATGCTATCCGTTTTCCTCTAACTTGCCACCAGGTGGCGCAGCAGAACCTCAAAATTCTATTCCGTTTAGCCGTTTACTATGCGAATATCGTCCAACCGATTTCGATGAAATTTGGTACACGCGGATATTAGAACACGGATAATATTTTCAGTATCCATTTTGCTGTAACTTGCCGCTAAATGGCGCTGCAACGCATCAACTTCGTTCGACCGACCGGCATAAAATTTCTTATACTTACACATTTCAGCACGAAGAATATATTCTAGCTGTGTTCCTTTTGATGTCACTCACCACTAGATGGCACTGCAATGCATTATTATTTTAACTCGCCACTAGATGACGCTGCAGCAGGCCAAATTCTTGACCATTCAAACGGTCGCTATGAAAATCAGTATACATAGCTATTTGAACAATGAGAGTATTTTGGCGTTATCCATTTTGCTAAAACTTGCCACTTGGCGGCACTGTAGCAAATCATTACTTTAATTAACCACTAGATTGCGCTGCAGTATATTACTTCTTGACTGTGCAACCGTTCGCTATGAAAATAGGTATACATATATATTTGAACACGGGGAAGTTCATGTGTTGACGCGTTAGATGTCGCGTCAACACATGACCTTCAGTGCTGTCCAGCCGATCGTCCTGAAATTTCGTATTCATCGATATCTGAATGCGAAGAAAATAGTCTTCGACAATTTAATCCAATTTAATTTTAAGCCATCTGAAAAAGCATGTTTAATCTCTGTGAAACAGAGTACTTTTACTGTAGGGTTTGTTTCTCGGCTGGGCAAATTACTTTCAGAGATAACTTTTGAGAGCACTTAAGAATCAAAAATGCGAATAAAGCTAAATTTGCATGCGTTTGCGGATTCTGGTGGCCGATCCTAAAATTCTTGGGCTAAGTAAATGATATCATTTTAGAGAGTTAATTAGAGAAAGGGTAATCGTTGCGCCTAGTGACAAGTTGGGAAACTAGGGGTTTTGTAGGTCAGGAGCGAGAAATTTGCAGGGCCTTCCGCTATAGCAACTGCCTAGAAAACACGCAAGGAGTTTGTCGATAGGTCGCCGGTCCTTCTCCAACAAAGTAGGAGAAATAATAAAGATGCAGATTAACGCCAACCAGCCTCGACTGCCATTCTTTCGGAAAAGTCATTGAGAAGAGTGTCCGAACATTCTTCACACACACACACAATCCTTACATATATATATATATATATATATATATATATATGTAAGGAATGGCCTTACGCCATCCCTTGTTGAAATGATAGACACAACTCCATTGGGGTTCAAGGTTGACTAGTTTATTTCAAAGTTCAGACAGAGGGCAGGAGTCAGGCCGGCGACCTTATTCGTTCCGTGGCTATCTTCTTACATCGCAGTCTAAAAGCTAAAGCTCGTAGCAAAGGCTAAGCTAAGCTTCACGTTCCAAATTCCTCAAAAGCTAAGCTAAGCTAAACTAAGCCCTCGAAATTTCCGCGCTCTTGCTTAAGTACTCCTTATTTACTACACCTGCTGGCAGGGTGCAGCACGATCGTGAAGGCGTTACTCTCAAACGTAATTAGTTAACTAGATTGTCAATCAAGACATGAGAAACACCTGCTTACCCGGGAGTTCTAAAAGCGCGTAGCAACGAAAACCACAGGAAACTGAAAATACTGCTGAATCAACAATTTCACTCCTTATCTAACTTCAAAAAACGTCTCCGAGCGTAATATTTGTGTGGCCGAGAAACAAACTTTACAGTAAGAGTAACCGAGGTTAAAGAAGGATTTTTCAAATAACATTAAATTAAATTAGGTTAAATTAGAAAACTTTATTTTATTATTACATATATATATATATATATATATGTAACATATAAATTAAACATCCTCTCAAAATTCAAAATTTCTATTTGCTTGCTTCAAAATTCTTCAGGGCGTAGAAACTTTCATTTTAAACAAAGGATTTGTATCAGGATCTAAATTTAATTCAAACGCAAGTAATATATCTTCCCTCGTTCCCACAGTCTTCTGGCACCACACCTCGCAAGAATTTCCTTAGGTTAGGAGTCCTGGGCAGTTTAACAACCAATAATTGCATCTCTTTTAGCACATGTGATACTGTATAGAACACGTGAACCGAGGCTATATAAGTTGAAACTCAGCTCGGAGCATAGATTCTTCGTGACTTCACCTGCCATGTAAAACTATGTGAAATCAAAGAAAATTATGTCTTCGTAATCCCGCAAGATCTCCTTTTGCTTGGCCCGACTACGAGTACTAGCAACGGGCGGCCGGGGCTATGCCAGAGTCCCGAGCCGCCTATAGCATCTCCTGATCCTGACGATGTTATGACACTACGCAGCCCTACAACCATTACGGCCCCGTTATATATATATATATATAGTATCCTGACCGACGGAAAGTCTTCGCTGGGCGGCAAACGCCGGTACGATCCTCGGCCAGCGTACGGCTGCCGGTGGAAGAACAAGTCGAACTGCGATTACATTATTTTATTGGACGATTTGATGCAAGTTTCTTTGGCAGTTGTGGTCACGCCAAAAAGTCGCTCCTGGGCTGTGCCAGCCCTTTTTATTAACTTTTGAGGTCGCGTCACATGACCTGCGAGCACTGCAATTATTGGCGGATCCCAAAATCTGGGCAGCGGTTTTTCAAGGTTTGGTATGACTTTTAAGACGCCAGATTGACTGGGCGCGGGGACCGTCTCCAAAATTACAAAGGAATTGCAAGGGACCGTGTAGTTGCAGTTTTTGAAAGCGAATTCCTTTGTTCCATCTGAATTAAAATTGCGCAGTTCTGGAAATTTGGGATTTTAGCGGGCTTTTGATTTATTATTTTTATGCATTTTAAGTCATTGTAATATTTTTAACAAATCTACTAACTAGCTTGTTTCCCTTTATTTTAGGATGAGCTGGAAAGCAAGAGGGATGATAAAGAAATGAGGGTAATGCAACTTTTAAGTATTTCTCTATAATTTCTCGGAAACAGTTACATTGATGTCATACATATCGAATTTTCTAATAGGCTGAATTCGCTTGCACTAATGTACGCATTCGACTGTGTAAAGCTATGCGATATTTCAAAAACTGTAATAATTTGATTGTATTAATTTTCTTTAGAGCTTTATTTGCATGGATATCAGATCCTCTACTTTTATTTCTTACAATGAATGTTTACATTAAATAAAAGAAAAAAAAAATGATTGCTATTATAATTGTTCCCATTGCTATTAATATATTACATTGGATAAAATTGCAGTGGTAAGCAAAATTTTACATTTAATTAGATACCATATTTATTCATGTACAGCGTGCATGCGTGAACGCGCATTCCGTACAAGAAAAGTAAATGAAATTTTCTCGTACATAACGCGCATTTTAAATTTGACGTGAAAGTCATTTTGAAAGCGACGGAAATTTTCAATTAGGTGGATGGAACTGAAGCTATCATTTAAGAGGCCACTGACTGTGTCAGTGATGACAAGGACTGTGAAGATAGCACTAATAACGGCAAGGAGAATTGCTAATTAGTGCTAAAAATTATCTTACTAGCAATTTCGTATGAAATAAAGTGTAACCAATAAAATAAAAGCGTTACAAGTACTTTTATTGCGGAAGATTTTTCCAGTTTTATTACCTACTCTCAATAAATTTCTCGATGAACACGTGCATCGTGGATTACATGCAGAAGTAGAAAATTATTCCGTGTATAACCAACACCTCCTAGATAGAAAAGGCCTGAGAACAGGAGATTTTACGTCATCACTAGGTCTTCTAAGGTGACGTCATCACAGTTTTACTTTCACAAAGTAAAACTATTTAAAATTTCTGGTGAATGATACAAATTTTAGAAATATCTTAACTTGAAGATAAAAATTAAAATACCTTTCTGATAAAAAATAATTTATTATGACCTGTTTATATATCATATTATATAATAAGTGATAGTTAAAATTTCCTATTTGTCGTAAATTTAAATTTTCTATCATAAATCATTAAACTGTTTTATGCGGAGAGTAAATTCACCACAAACCTTCAATAGTTTTACTTTGTGAAAATAAATGTGTGATGACCTCATTATAGTGGACCTGGTAATGACGTAAAAGTTTCTGTTCTCAGGCATTGTATAGCTAGGAGTTGTAGGTATAACGCGCACTCAGATTTTTTGCCTTAAATTTCTGAAAAATAGTGCACGCTATACACGAGTAAATACGGTAATTAATGTTGCAATTTACCCTAAAATAAAGTAAGGTTAAGCATTTTTAAAAAATTAAATTTTGATTTTCTTAATGTACCAGTAGTGTATGAAATTTTTTTAAAGTGTTCGTGTTATGTTTTTATAGGATTGCAGACACGAAGTCCGCCATTCTTACGATCATATGCCTAAAGACAGAAGGGAAGAAGTAATAAAACAGGTGAAGGAAATGGAGATTTCTGAGGCCTGCGAAACGAAACTGAGGGAAGTCTTTGACATGATGAAAACTGAAATATTGGGAGCCTGAAACGCTTAGACCAAAATAATTTTCTGTACACGTAGAAAACTGGACGCCTGAAGACATTAAATGACTGTATTGTAAATCTATCTTTAGTGTTTTACTGTATCATCATTAATGTATTTCACTGGAAAACTAGTAAAATAATAGCTCAAAGAGTCATGACTTTATACTTTTAATGAAAAAGTACACTGAAAAAAAATGTTTAGTCCATTCAACAAAATTTTGGTTGGCTCTATTTCAAAGAAATATTTATGTTAATTCAACGAAATATTTTGTCACTTTAACAAAAATTTTGTTATAATCAACAAAAATCATTCGTTGAAATAGCGCCAACCAAACTTGTGTTGAATCAACAAAATTTTGTTCAATTAAACAAAACATTTTTGTTGCTATCAGTCTGTCGCCGAAGCAATTATACAAAATACATGGGACAACAAAGTACAAGGTACAAGGGGTACAAAGTACAAGGGTAATATTTATTTTGGGTAGGGGAAAGTCGGATAGAACCGGATACCTAAGCTTCTGTACTTTAAATACATTTTCAGGTTGTTTGGACGACCAGGTTACGTGGTATGCAAAATAATATAATTATATGAACAAAACACTTCAAACTCATTTTTCTACAATAATAATATCAATAGTTTTTTTTTTACTCTTTTAGCAGTCAGTGTATCTTTATTAATTTCACTCGTGGAGGGTTGTATCGGACATGGGAGAAAAAAAAAATGTGCAAACAATTAATTTTGGTTAAGCAAGAAACTTTTTATTATGAGGCACGTTTAATTTTCAGGAAATTATTAAAACACAAAAAGTACATATGTTAAAACCTATTTAGTAGACTGACTAGAGTAAAGGATGAAAATTTTAAAAGCACCACTCTTTGAAACTTAAACAATTCGTTGAAAAGACAAGTGCATTCTCTGTTTATTTTTTTTAAGTAATAACATTCCCTTTATACGTAGTTTGCCCATGCTGTTCAGCAGAACAATTGATTTCTATGAGAATTTCTATATTGATCTAACGGTCAGGAGTTTTAGGCGGTTTTCTCCATATGTAACACGAATTCGTGTTAGAACCCCTAAAAAGGTCCTCCTCCTAAGGCATCACCCCTTGGCAGATCCCCCTAGTGTAGGCTTGACATAACACAAAAAAATTAAATAAATAGGGAAAAAAATTGTTGTAACAATTTGGATAGTACTGTGCAAGTGGATAACATCGATCATGCATATAAATCTAAAACTAAATCTAATATTACAAACAAACGAAATGCAAATAATCTTTAACAGTTTATGAATCTGTATTTGAATCAGGTTTTGAAAGAACACAGATTTCTCGTATACACATGTTATGCGATAAGGAAATGAATTTTTATTGAGTCAGCGAATGACTCAGCATTCTCCATTTGCAAAATTAATTTATTTTTAAAACGGCATGAAATGCAAAAAATCCCCCGAATTAAATGCCTAAATAACAGAAGGAAAATTGTGGCGTCATATGTATTGGCATGCGAGAGAAAATGGTATACATATGTACTTTTTTTTCTTCCAAATTTCTATTTGTTAACCCTTTGAGGCGCAACCCTTTTCCAATTCTGATAAAAGTGCAGCCGTTGGGCGCAGCCAGCTGCGTCAAAAAGGGGTCTCTAGATCTGTGGCACGCGATGAACGTTTCGATCGACCGCCATCTCGCTGGTAGTTAAGTCGAGCGATGGCAACGGCTGCCCTTTTATCAGCATTGGACAATCTATCCAACTGTTCTCGCATTCTTCGATTTTTCAGCAGATGTCAGAGCTGTTAAAAATAATTTTTTTACGGGAAATGACGTGCTTAAAAAGTAATGGATTCTCGTGGAGCTTTGTCACCCGCAACTATTTTTATAGAAATCAAATCTATTCTTCGTGACTGGCAACAGTCAAAACGTCAGAGTTTGGTGTTTCCAGAGCGGAATCACTGCGCGTTAAAGGGTTAATGGATGTACGATGAAAATTTCATTTTTGTTCAAAATGAAGAGAATTTTCACTAATGTTCTAAATTATCTTTAGGATATTTTACAGATTTTATTGTAAAAGTTTGTCCCTGGCCAATTGCTCAAAGTGATGTATTTGTACCGCATTTGCGTCCCATTGTCAGCCCTAGAGGGTGCATCTCTGTCCCCTTCCAGAGTATTTAACTAACATTTTTATTTTTAAAAGCAAGTTTTTAACGCAAGTGACATTTCCTAATCCAAAAGTCCGATAATTTTAACCTAATTAAAATTTGTGATTTTTTTTTAAGATTCAAAATTTTGGGCCAGTACTTTTCACAGAAGATATTTAATAAAAAAAAAAAAAGAATTATATCTGCTGTAATGGTCTGTGGATTGGCAACTCATGCGAGTGTCATATTTCGCTCCGAAAACAAAAGTTTGAAAATGAGGCACCGTATTGTGCGTCTCCCCATTTTGATTGCAGACGACTGGGACAGGATCACCCAAAACATTATAAATTCTAATGAAGCAAGGCCGTACCCAGGGTGTGGAAACAGGGGGTATGGTCCTCCCCCCCCCCATTTACAATTTTGTTAACAAAGTAATAATTATGAAGTCTTTTTTGTGAAAAATTCAGCCTTTTTCACCGTTTGATGCTCCTCAGAAACTTTTTGACCCTCCCCGAAATTTTTTTTCTTGGTACGACCCTGAAGGGAAGTCATTGTTTAAACTGCATTTCAGAAGGGTTCATGTATCTCTCTATTCTAAAAAAATGTAAAGGCCGTGTGCCGAACTGTGCGAAATGTTGAGTCAACAGTAACCCCTTTTTTGGTCCTCTTGCACGTGCGCCTAAGAGGGAGAAATTCTGCGTTCTCAGACTCTTAATGTTTTTCTCCTTCCCCCCCAGTTCTTCGCTATGTAACCCAGAAGTAAGACGTATTTTTGTATGTTCTGATTAAAATTAATTATGTGTGGAAATTAGTGTTTTTTAGCGAGTCCCGATGCATTCATTGTAGAATCTTATTGGAATGGAATATATTACGAACCGAACATCCCTGAACCCGGACAGAAGGTAAGAGCAATTTTATACTTTAATTTCGAAATTTTGCTCTTATTCCGAAACAGAAACTCAGAAATTCGTAACATGGCATTCCAGCCCGGGATGTTCGGTTTTAGTGAAAAGATTTGAAATGATGTTCGGATTTAAAGTATTATGAAAAGTTTTGAATGTTTTTAGTCGACAGTTATTTCGAAAAATTAGATAGTTATTTTGAACCTTTTGAACACTTATTTGAACTCTCAATTTTCGAACAAGAACTTTTTTTTTTGGCTCACTAAAAAAAAAAAAAAAAAACAGAAAATATGGATGAAAAACTGGAAATTCTTAAAAAACGAAGAACGGCTTTACGGTCGGCAGTCACTAAGCAAATTAATAAAATTGAAAATACGCTAAACCAAGACGAAGTGATTGTCGAAGAGTTAGAAGAATTTCTCGAGACGTTAACTGGCAGATTTAAATCTTTAAAAATTACGGATAGTGAAATAGAATTGCTTTTAAAACCAGAAGAATTAGAAAAAGAATTTGAAGCTGCTTAAAATGTAATATTGTGGAAAACGCGTGCTAGCAAGATAATAAGGGAAATAAACGCGGAACTCTTTAATTTTAAAACAATACCAGAAGTAAACATTAGAAGTGAGTCATATGAAATAAAAAATGATAATATAAGAAATTCAGTACGCGTAAAATTACCCAAATTAAGTGTACCAAGCTTTGGCGGAAATATTAACGAATGGCTCTCATTTTGGGGCAGTTTCGAGTCGGCTATACATAATAATAGTACATTAAGTAAAGTGGATAAATTGAATTACTTACTATCTCAATTGCATTCTACGGCTTTAAGAACAGTTGAGGGTTTCCCGATTTCGGAAAACAGTTACGACGCTGCAATTGAGCTTCTTAAAAACCGATTCGGGAATACAGATATGTTAATTCATAATCACATGAGTAACCTTTTAGAAACTAAGCCGCTCAGAAACTCGTCAGATATTTATGCTTTTCGGAAATATTTCGACAAAATATCTGTCGAGATTAGAAGTTTGGAAAGTCTTGGTACAGATATTGAACAAATATCTGCTGTTCTCTGTACTACTGTTTTGAAAACAATTCCACAAGATCTTCTGATAGAATTAAATAAATCTGAAAACGAAAAAGGATATAATAATATTAGAGAACTAATTAATTTTTTGTCTAACTGTTTAAAAGCAAGAGAAAAAGCTTCATTAGTGACAAACACAGTGAGTGACAGCGGTAGAAAAAGTCATGCTGTATTTGATAAGAAAAATTGCGGTTTTGACTCCGGTAAGAAGAAATATCTTTTTACGGGAAATGATCTTGTATCAACTAACACTAAAGAAGATCGGAAGATACTGAAATGCCTGTTCTGTGATTCACAAAAACATTCGGCAGTAAATTGTGAGCTTGCGTTAAGTCTATCTATGGAAGAAAGAAAAAATCAATTAATGCAGAAAGGGGCTTGCTTTAAATGTCTAGAAATAGGAAAACATAAATCAAGATTTTGTAGAAAATACATAACTTGTGAAAATTGCAAAGGAAAAAAACACAATGTTCTATTTTGTTTTAAGATGAAACCTAATGAGGAGACAAATAAAGAAAAGACCGAAATGTCGGAAGCTACCTTTTTTTCGAACGAGCGCTTGCCGAATACAATTTATTTACAAACTTTGTGTGTTTATATACAAAATAACGGTTTTGAATATGTAGTGCGCGCTATTTTAGATACCGCCTCTTCAAAATCTTACATTTCAAAATTCGTAGCTAATAAGATTGGCTTAGAAAGTTTTGGAAAAGTTAAAATTACTCATGGGCTTTTTGGGGGTACTGAAATAACAGTGGATCATAATTGTTTTAGGATCACTTTAAGGGGTTTAAAGGAAAATGAAAACGTAAAAATTGAGGTCATGGAGCAAGACAAAATTTGTGCTAGTGTTCCTAAGATTAAAGATATTAAATGTATCAGCGAGTTGAAAGAGAAAAATTTTTTTTGAGCGATATCTGTCCAGAAAGTAGAAAATGTTTATATGAACGAGATTCAAACGAAATTCATCTTTTGTTAGGAGCGAATACTGTAGGTAGTTTGCTTAAGGGCAGAAAGGAAAATCTTAACTACGGTTTAGTTGCACTGCAAACAACTCTAGGTTGGACTACTATGGGTAAAATTAATGACGATGAAAGGGATAGTTCTCTTTTGGTCCTTTCGTTATACGTGAATGAAGCAAAAATCACGGATTTATGGCAGTTAGATTCTTTAGGCATTAAGGACCCCGCTGAAAAGCAAACTAAAAAAGAAATACACGAATTAACTTTAAAACATTTTACAGAAACTATAAGTAGAGAAGACGATGGCAAATACAAAGTTTACATTCCTTGGTTAAATGGGCACCCTACTATCCCAGATAATAGAGATTTAGCAGAAAAACGTTTAAAAAATAATGTTAATAATCTTAAATCTCAAGGTTTAGTGAAAGACTATGAACAAGTTTTTAATGAATGGGAAGAAGAAGGGATTGTAGAATAGAGATGAGACGGGCTCAGCCCGAGCCCGAGCCCGAACCGGGCTCGGGCTCTGTAATTCACAATTGCGTTCGGGCTCGGGCTCGTGAAAAATTTCTCCTTTGTTAAACATACTCCTTGAAATAGATTTTAAAAAGTGATTCATGAGGAAAATAAAAGTATACTTATAAAAAAAATTAACGGCACTGACGCCTAGAAGGTGCGTGAAGCTCTTTGGATATTTCAGAACGCAGCTTATATTGATTAGTTAGTCATGAGATCCGACATTATTTGATAAACATGGATATATAAAGAATTAGAAAATGCATTGAGAGTTTGCAACTATATTTGTCTTTAATTTGCACAAACGGCATGATTACATTGACATGATGCATGCACATGATACATTGATTGTATTCTATCAATGAAGTAATTGGATTTTTTTTTTATATCTTAAGCTGAAATTTCGGGCTCGGGCTCCGACTTAGATAATATTGCTCGGGCTCGGGCGGGCTCGGATTAAAAGTCCTCGGGCTCGGGCTTCAAAAAATGAGTCCGAACTCATCTCTATTGTAGAAAAGGTGACATGGGAAGAAAAGCCGTCGCTTAGCGCTAATGTCCATTATCTCCCGCACAGAGCTGTAATAAAACCAAACTCTACGACCAAAATTAGACCAGTATTTGATGGTTCAGCTCATACTAAAAATTCTGTTTCCTTAAATGACTGCATCGAGAAAGGGCCTAATTTAATTGAATTAATTCCTTCTGTTTTAAATCGGTTTAGGATGAGTAAAATAGGTGTAGTAGCAGACATTCGCAAGGCTTTTTTGCAGATATCTCTAAATGAAAAAGACAGAGATTATTTACGTTTTCTCTGGTGGAAAGACGGTGATCCCGAGAACCTTGAAACGTATAAACATTGTCGAGTGGTTTTCGGTATTAGTTGCAGTCCTTTCCTTTTGGCTGCCACCCTTGCGCATCATTTAGATCAAACTCCTGAAAATCTTAAACCTGTTGCTCTAAAGCTTAAAGATAATCCTTTTATGTCGATAATTGCGTAACTAGTCTAGAGTCATTGGAAGAGTTAGAATATTTTCGTACTGAATCACAAAAACTTTTGGCATCAGCAAAATTTGACTTATGAGGTTGGTGTTATAATTGCGAAAAATTGGAATTAGATGATGGTGAGAAAGGTAATTCCAATGATGAGAATGGGAATAAAATTCCGGTATGGAATACCGGTATGGAGTATGGTATTCCATGCCTACTATGGAATACCAAAAAGGACACACTATCGTGTGATTTTCGGAATTTTAAGGTTGAGAATGAGGCCATCACGAAAAGAGCGATTTTGTCCTTAACACATAAAATATTCGATTCCATAGGTTTTACCTGCCCCGTTACTTTAATTCCAAAATTGCTTTTGCAGAAATCTTGGAAAATCAAAGCGTCTTGGGACTCCAAACTACCTGATGAGATAGTTAAGGAATTTAAAAGATGGAGTAACCAAATTAATGATTTAGAAAATCTTGACATTCCTCGAAGATTGTCTAGCATTCCATTAAATATGGGAAAGTTATCGCTACACACATTCTGCGATGCGAGTAAAACTACTTACGCTCCCTGTGTTTTCTTAAGAAATGAATTGCCGAATCAGGTCACTTGTCAACTAATTCAGGCCCGCTCTAGAGTAGCCCCTCTTAAAGACATTTCTATTCCACGCCTTGAGCTTATGGCGTGTTGTATTGGAGCTAGACTAACCAATAGCATTATGAGGGATTTGAAATTAGAAAATATTGATACATACTATTGGTCCGATTCAATGGATGCATTGTATTGGGTAAAACGGGAAGGACCTTGGGCAGTCTTTGTTGAAAATCGGGTTAAGGAAATCCGGAAACTCACATCCAATACTTCCTGGAATTTCGTTCCGGGACACATGAATCCAGCGGATTTACCGTCACGCGGTTGCGGTGCTAAAGCTCTTGTTAGATCTCAATGGTGGCTAGGACCTACATGGCTTTTAAATTCCAAAGAAAACTGGCCTGAATCTAAACTTTTGCCTAACATGGATATAGTAAATGCGGAAAAGAAGAAATCGATATTAACCTCTACTAATTTAGAGAATGATATCCCCAAATTCTATAGTCGCTATTCCTCATGCACTAAAATATTACGCGTTACTGGTTGGATTTTGCGCTTTTGTCAAAATTCGAAAAGGGGTAGTGACGGCAGAATATTCGGTCAGTTAACCAATGACGAACTAAAGCAAGCAGAAACCGTCATTATGAAAAAACTAGTTCAAAACGAATCATTTGAGAATAATGATAAAAGATTGAAATGCCTACGTACCTTTACAGATTCAGAAGATATTATAAGAACAAAAACGAAAATTTTCAATAGAGATGATAAATTCAATTTCAGATTACCAATCTTTTTGCCTTCTAATCACCATGTTGTGCAGCAACTCATATTTTCCAAACACATAGAATTCGGTCATTGTGGTGTACCATTTTTGATGTCGGTCTTAAGAGAAAACTTTTGGGTATTAAAGAGCCGTAAGACTATTAAGAATGTTATTAATAAATGCACCATTTGTAAAAAAATTTCTTCGAAACCGCTTGAAGTAGAAGAAAGCGATTTACCTTTCAACAGAGTTAGAAATGCGGCCATTTTTGAAATTGTAGGTGTGGACCTTGCCGGACCTTTGTATTTAAAAGATCAATCCAAGGTCTGGATTCTGTTAATCACTTGTGCAGTTTTTCGAGCAGTTCATTTAGAACTTTTAGCTTCCATTTCGACAGATCGTTTCATTCTTGGACTGACACGATTTATTGCCAGACGTGGCCGTCCCTCCGTCATATATTCTGACCGTGGTACAAATTTTGTTGGCTGTCAAAATTTGTTGCAAGCTATTGATTTTGAAAAAATCAAAGCTGTTCCTAAACTTTGTCGAATAAAATGGCAATTCATACCACCTTCCGCTCCATGGTGGGGTGTTTTTTGGGAAAGACTTGTTGGAATTCTGAAACGAATATTAAGACGAGTGCTAGGAAAAGCATCGCTGAATTTTGAAGAATTGTCGACAGTGCTCTGCGATTGTGAAAGCATAGTCAATGCACGACCTTTAACTTATGTCACGGACAGTAACGAAGATCTAAGTCCATTGACTCCAGCTATGTTTTTGCAAGAAATCGCAGAAATAGGAATACCTGAACTTGATTGCTTGGATCAGAAGAAAATAAACAAGCGCTACCAATATCGAGTTAGAGTTAAGAAAAATTTAAGATCAAGATTCCGCAATGAATATCTAGGTGCGTTACACAATTCTTTCTCTTCTGGAAAGAGCAAGAAACCGTTGCGTGTTGGTGATGTGGTCCTAATTTGGACTGATAAGTGTAATCGTGCTAACTGGCCTCTTGGGAAGATACTTGAGGTCTATCCCAGCAAGGACGGAGTCGTACGAGTTGCCAAACTGAAAACAGCTTCAGGAATTTTAGTTCGGCCAGTGCGAAAGCTTTGCCCTCTGGAGTTGAACGATGGGCAGGGTGACTGTGACGCTACAGCCCTACAGAATCGTGTGACAACTAGTCGGGGACGACTCGTGCGCCCACCTGAACGACTTCAAGTGGAGTGACGTCTCGGGTTGAGTTCTGTCCCCTTATGAACTCAAAAGAGGGGAATGTGCCGAACTGTGCGAAATGTTGAGTCAACAGTAACCCCTTTTTTGGGCCTCTTGCACGTGCGCCTAAGAGGGAGAAATTCTGCGTTCTCAGACTCTTAATGTTTTTCTCCTTCACCAGTTCTTCGCTATGTAACCCAGAAGTAAGACGTATTTTTGTATGTTCTGATTAAAATTAATTATGTGTGAAAATTAGTGTTTTTTAGCGAGTCCCGATGCATTCATTGTAGAATCTTATTGGAATGGAATATATTACGAACCGAACATCCCTGAACCCGGACAGAAGGTAAGAGCAATTTTATACTTTAATTTCGAAATTTTGCTCTTATTCCGAAACAGAAACTCAGAAATTCGTAACAGGCCGCTTGCGCTGTCAAAGCTTGTTGGCCTATCTCCTCCTAAACCGTGGGGATTTAAGTTTCGACTAAGGTGCCCACAGATTCGAAAAATTCCGAGGAACCTGCTAAGCTGACTTAAATTTCGAAAATCGAATTATTTTAGAGGATACTAATAAAAAATTGAAAAAATAAATAGAATGGTTGCCAGATTTGGCATAAAATCATTCATTTCTTTGCAACAAAGCGTTTCCAAATATGTAGTATCACGTGAAATTGTCAAACATGAAGTAGAAATACACCCATTTTACGCCAAAATAAAAACTATATGAAATAAGTAACTCAAAATGTGTTACGCAAAGTTGACAATTTTCAGATAGTAAGTTCGCTTAGACAGCAGGAGTTTAGAATGAGCGATTATTCGTTTTTCCAAAACAGAATAACTAATATCTTGAAAATGAAAAATATCAGGTTGTAACGAAAGTTTTCCGCCATATCTACCTGAAAACCTATCTTCTAACTCCTTAGATAACTGATTTTGAACTTTCGGTACCAAACCTGCACAGTGTCACATGATACAACAATAGTACTTAAAGCTGTACTCATAATTCGTTGATATTATGTAGCTGACTTTTTGCAACACAAATGGAAGTAAATGATGGTTCTAATCCTCTAGAGTGACAGTTCCATTTGGGACACCTTATACTTAATGATAACTATATTTTTTACAGATTTCACAACACAGTGTTATAAAGTAAGCCTCTTTCTTTCAAATGCCAAAAATCGTTTGACAAAATATGAGCAAATACGCCAACGCTAACTTTGTGCTGACGATGTTTGCGGTGGCGGGAAACTTTCGTTACAACCTAATAATTAAAATGCAGATTATTTTAAAGCCGGTTCTCGTCCAGCTGAATTATTTGCTACCATTAGAAATATTTGGCGGCGTTAATTATGCCATTATAGCAGTTATAGTACACTTTGGATATTTGCTAGCGCGGCGAGATGGTATAATTCGTGGTGCTAACGCCAATCCGCAAACGATTATGTAAATGAAAATATGGATAAGGGTTTTCCGGTAACCTTAAATGAACAGTAATTATAGGTTGTGAGCATGTGTAAATCGCCAAATAATTAAAAGTCGCCATTGGTGGCAAGAAGGGGCGTAGCCAAGGGGGGGGGGTTAGGGGGTCATAACCCCCCCCTCCCCATGAGGAATTTTTTGCCATACAAAATGTATATTCTTCACTACATTGTCACAACCACGTATACATGTATATGAGTTGTAGTAGTCGCAACCCCCACCATGAAAATTTCTGGCTACGCCCTGGTGGCATCTGTTCCGTAGCTTTTATTAACTTTACATGTACGCAAGTCGCCAAATAAGGAAAAATCGCCATGGGTGGCAAATTCGCAAGGTGTCCAATAGGTTTTACATTATTAAAAATACAGCTGAAACAGATGTTCTGATTTTATTACGCTTTAGCTCCTAATTAATATAACTTTTGATGGCAACATTAAATATCATTGTGTTTCTGAGGAGTGCAAATAATTTTAACAGCGAATATAAGCGGAGTCCGCACTCCAGGTGGAGTATAGCTCAGGACCCGTACAACACGGATTCCCATAACAAAATATCTTCCGTGTTATGAGGGGGAGGGGGTCTACTGTAGTGTGAAGTTTAAATTTTTATATACCAATGAACATGCAAGAACCAAGCAATGTGTAGCTCAGTAACATTCTATCTGATCCAATCTTCGGGTTTTGTCTGTTGAAATTATGTCTTTTTTACGAATAAGCCTTATTAGGGGCCGAATGCCTCATACGAAAAGCGAGCGTAGCGAGTCTGGGGGGCCTTGGCTCCTAGTTTCAAGTAAAACAAAGTTAATATACATTCCTATATTAGTGAATTTCATGAAAGAATGTACAGCTGCGGGTGGTGGGTGAAAAAGGCAGACTTTGGCCTTTATTGGGCCTCTGTTCGTCGTACTGCAAAGTTACGTATCAATACCAACCGTTTACGAATAACGCACACTTTAGATTGCTATACATAAAATTTGCATAAGGGATCATCTTCATATTTAAGTACACATACATTTTCTTTTAATGGCAACGCCTAGATATGGTTCCACCTATGGCAATACCATGGAGTTAGAGTCTTAACCCTCTAACTCCATGGGCAATATCTAGATACTACATTTTCAATGGCAACTTCATATTTAAAAAATTTAGCCCATTTTAACAACGAATACCAATTTGCAATGTATTTGTACTTTTTGTTGAAATGTAGGGCTCGAGTTAATGATGAGCTTCCAAAGTTCTATCCAACATGTTTAAATATGTTTTCATGCTTTAATTCATATAATTTAGTTTTGATATTAAGAAGATTCACTTAAAAATAATAAACGATAATTATTAAGTTTTAATCAATACAATTTATGCACACAAGAAAATTGTTTAATAAGAGAAAAATTTCATTTTTTTCACTCATCCTGAGAAACCATACGAAGATCCGCTGAAAAGAAGCGAATCCTGATCCAGATAATATTTTTTCCCTCAAACGGATATAAATATGGATATGTATCTTCTTTTCTTCAAATATCTGCATACAGGGAGATTTTGGGGATAGCCAAAGTAGTCATTGACCACAGACTTTCAATGAATTGAATGCATCTATGCACCTCAATGTATTCAAAGTCATTTGGCTCACCATGTAAATAAATTCTCAGTCGATTGTTGTCAAAAAAGATATTGAAAACAGTTAGATATTACAATAGTTCTAAATACAAAAGTTCAAAATTCTACGGGTTAAAGTTTTAGAGTTATACAAAATACGAAATAATTTTTGGCGCCAAATTTGGCGATATTTCGGCAAAACTCGTCAATGTCGACGACATTTGGCGAGCTATTAAGCATGGACCAACAATGACAGATTATCGCCAAATTTGGCGATATTTCGCCAAAACTCGCCAAGAACGATGACAAATGGCGATACTTTGGGCATGGAACAAATGACTGAGAATCGCCAAATTTGGCGATATTTCGCCAAAACTCGCCAAGGTCGAGGACAGACGGCGAGATTTTGGGCATGTACCAAACAATGACTGTCTACAGTTGTATTATATTGAAGATGTCCATAGACATTAAGATACTGAAATTCTTTTCGGTGGTCCTGTAAATAAACTCTCCAGTAGATTGGAACCAAAAATCGAGATGCACAACTAGATGTTACAACATTCTTGTATATGAAATTTCATAATAGTTTTTGAGATTTGAGAGTTAAATATGCACACACGTACACCAAAAGTCGCCAAGCTTGGCGACTTTTGGCATAGTTCTTGAGGGAGGCACGTGACCGTGGTCGGACCATTACCTAACTTATGTGGTAGGACGGTATTGTGCTTGAAATGGATGAATGCCCCTAAAATTGCTATTGAATATTATTTATGTATTGGAAATATTTTGAGTGTTCCTGTAGCAGAACTATAAATGATAAAGACACTTTTTTTAATGGAGAAATTCATTTTCTAACTCTTTACAGCATATATCACTTCTGAGTCGTTTGAAATAGCCCAATACCTCTAAAAAACGCTTTGATGAATTTCGGCCCATAGAGCGTAATGTATTTCGAATCTTTTGGGCGGTCCTGTAGATAAACTATTCAGTCGAATGGAACCGAAAGGGGAGGTGCGCAACTAGATGTTACAACAATCCTAAATATAAAGTTTCAACATTCAACGCCTAACAGTTTTTGAGATATGCGAGTTTAATGAATTTCGGCCCATTGAGTGTAATGTATTTCGAATGTTTTGGGCAGTCCTGTAGATAAACTATCCAGTCGAATGGAACCAAAAGGGGAGGTGCACAGCTAGATGTTACAACTATCCAAAATATGAAGTTTCGACATTCTACGCCTAATAGCTTTTGAGTTAGGCGAGTTTAATGAATTTCGGCCCATAGAGCGTAATGCATTTCGAATCTTTTGGGCGGTCCTGTAGATAAACTATCCATTCGATTGCCACCAAAAGGGGAGGTGCACAAGTAGAACATAGAACAATCCTAAATATCAAATCTCAACATTCTACGACCAATAGTTTTTGAGATATGCGAGTTACATACATACGTACGTACGTACAGACGGCATGTAAAAACTGGCCACAGTAGACTCGCCACTGGTCAAAATGAGTTGCAGACGCGTTAATATGATCGTGCATGCTAGCCTACGATGAGATGCATCGAAAAAAATTTTTAAATTAAATTTAGAGGTAGTCAAAATCGGTTTTTATGTCGAAATTTGGCCCCCAAAATTTTTCGGGATCAGATTACTTCCTTATACTACGTACAAGGAAGTAAAAAGGAGGAACATAATTCTACGTTAAAAAAATCTGATGTGTCCAACACATGACTTCCTTGCACGTCCATTAGATCAAAAATATTTTCGACGCACTTCCTCTAAACTTATTTGTTTGAAAGAGATAAAATATCAATAATAGTAAGGTTTAGGGATTTCTAGACAAATATTTCGATATCGCCAAGCTGAGTTCAATTTGAAAGATTTCCTTCTGACACTTTATTTGGCGATATTTCACCAAAAGCCGACAAACTTGAGATAGTCAGCGAGATTTTGGGGATAGCCAAAGTAGTCATTGACCACAGACTTTCAATGAATTGAATGCATCTATACACCTCAATGTATTCAAAGTCATTTGGCTCACCATGTAAATAAATTCTCAGTCGATTGCTGTCAAAAAAGATATTGAAAACAGTTAGATATTACAATAGTTCTAAATACAAAAGTTCAAAATTCTACGGGTTAAAGTTTTAGAGATATACAAAATACGAAATAATTTTTGGCGCCAAATTTGGCGATATTTCGGCAAAACTCGTCAATGTCGACGACATTTGGCGAGCTATTAAGCATGGACCAACAATGACAGATTATCGCCAAATTTGGCGATATTTCGCCAAAACTCGCCAAGAACGATGACAAATGGCGATACTTTGGGCATGGAACAAATGACTGAGAATCGCCAAATTTGGCGATATTTCGCCAAAACTCGCCAAGGTCGAGGACAGACGGCGAGATTTTGGGCATGTACCAAACAATGACTGTCTACAGTTGTATTATATTGAAGATGTCCATAGACATTAAGATACTGAAATTCTTTTCGGTGGTCCTGTAAATAAACTCTCCAGTAGATTGGAACCAAAAATCGAGATGCACAACTAGATGTTACAACATTCTTGTATATGAAATTTCATAATAGTTTTTGAGATTTGAGAGTTAAATATGCACACACGTACACCAAAAGTCGCCAAGCTTGGCGACTTTTGGCATAGTTCTTGAGGGAGGCACGTGACCGTGGTCGGACCATTACCTAACTTATGTGGTAGGACGGTATTGTGCTTGAAATGGATGAATGCCCCTAAAATTGCTATTGAATATTATTTATGTATTGGAAATATTTTGAGTGTTCCTGTAGCAGAACTATAAATGATAAAGACACTTTTTTTAATGGAGAAATTCATTTTCTAACTCTTTACAGCATATATCACTTCTGAGTCGTTTGAAATAGCCCAATACCTCTAAAAAACGCTTTGATGAATTTCGGCCCATAGAGCGTAATGTATTTCGAATCTTTTGGGCGGTCCTGTAGATAAACTATTCAGTCGAATGGAACCGAAAGGGGAGGTGCACAACTAGATGTTACAACAATCCTAAATATAAAGTTTCAACATTCAACGCCTAACAGTTTTTGAGATATGCGAGTTTAATGAATTTCGGCCCATTGAGTGTAATGTATTTCGAATGTTTTGGGCAGTCCTGTAGATAAACTATCCAGTCGAATGGAACCAAAAGGGGAGGTGCACAGCTAGATGTTACAACTATCCAAAATATGAAGTTTCGACATTCTACGCCTAATAGCTTTTGAGTTAGGCGAGTTTAATGAATTTCGGCCCATAGAGCGTAATGCATTTCGAATCTTTTGGGCGGTCCTGTACATAAACTATCCATTCGATTGCCACCAAAAGGGGAGGTGCACAACTAGATCATAGAACAATCCTAAATATCAAATCTCAACATTCTACGACCAATAGTTTTTGAGATATGCGAGTTACATACATACGTACGTACGTACAGACGGCATGTAAAAACTGGCCACAGTAGACTCGCCACTAGTCAAAATGAGTTGCAGACGCGTTAATATGATCATGCATGCTAGCCTACGATGAGATGCATCGAAAAAAATTTTTAAATTAAATTTAGAGGTAGTCAAAATCGGTTTTTATTTCGAAATTTGGCCCCCAAAATTTTTCGGGATCAGATTACTTCCTTATACTACGTACAAGGAAGTAAAAAGGAGGAACATAATTCTACGTCAAAAAAATCTGATGTGTCCAACACATGACTTCCTTGCACGTCCATTAGATCAAAAATATTTTCGACGCACTTCCTCTAAACTTATTTGTTTGAAAGAGATAAAATATCAATAATAGTAAGGTTTAGCGATTTCTAGACAAATATTTCGATATCGCCAAGCTGAGTTCAATTTAAAATATTTCCTTCTGACACTTTATTTGGCGATATTTCACCAAAAGCCGACAAACTTGAGATAGTCTGCGAGATTTTTTGGATAGCCAAAGTAGTCATTGACCACAGACTTTCAATGAATTGAATGCATCCATACACCTCAATGTATTTAAAGTCATTTGGCTCACCCTGTAAATAAATTCTCAGTCGATTGCTGTCAAAAAAGATATGGAAAACAGTTAGATATTACAATAGTTCTAAATACAAAAGTTCAAAAATCTACGGGTTAAAGTTTTAGTGTTATACAAAATACGAAATAATTTTTGGCGCCAAATTTGGCGATATTTCGGCGAAACTCGTCAATGTCGACGAAATTTGGCGAGATTTTAAGCATGAACCAAACAATGACAGATTATCGCCAAATTTGGCGATATTTCGCCAAAACTCGCCAAGAACGATGACAAATGGCGATACTTTGGGCATGGACCAAATGATTGACTATCGCCAAATATGGCGATATTTCGCCAAAACTCGCCAAGGTCGAGGACAGACGGCGAGTTTTTGGGCATGTACCAAACAATGCCTGTCTACAGTTGTATTATATTGAAGATGCCCATAGACATTAAAGTACTAAAATTCTTTTCGGTGGTCCTGTAAATAAACTCTCCAGTAGATTGGAACCAAAAATCGAGATACACAACTAGATGTTACAACATTCTTATATATGAAATTTCATAATAGTTTTTGAGATTTGAGAGTTAAATATGCACACACGTACACCAAAAGTCGCCAAGCTTGGCGACTTTTGGCATAGTTCTTGAGGGAGGCACGTGACCGTGGTCGGACCATTACCTAACTTATGTGGTAGGACGGTATTGTGCTTGAAATGGATGAATGCCCCTAAAATTGCCATTGACCGTAATGTATTGGAAATCTTTTGAGTGTTCCTGTAGCAGAACTACAAATGATAAAGACACTTTTTTTAATGGAGAAATTCATTTTGTAACTCTTTACAGCATACATCACTTCTGAGTCGTTTGAAATAGCCCAATACCTCTAAAAAACGCTTTGATTAATTTCGGCCCATAGAGCGTAATGTATTTCGAATCTTTTGGGCGGTTCTGTAGATAAACTATCCAGTCGAATGGAATCGAAAGGGAGGTGCACAACTAGATGTTACAGCAATCCTAAATATAAAGTTTCAACATTCTACGCCTAATAGTTTTTGAGATATGCGAGTTTAATGAGTTTCGGCCCATTGAGCGTAATGTATTTCGAATGTTTTGGGCAGTCCTGTAGATAAACTATCCAGTCGAATGGAACCAAAAGGAGAGGTGCACAACTAGATGTTACAACTATCCAAAATATGAAGTTTCGACATTCTACGCCTAATAGCTTTCGAGTTAGGCGAGTTTAATGAATTTCGGCCCATAGAGCGTAATGTATTTCGAATCTTTTGGGCGGTCCTGTACATAAACTATCCATTCGATTGCCACCGAAAGGGGAGGTGCACAACTAGATCATAGAAAAATCCTAAATATCAAATCTCAATATTCTACGACCAATAATTTTTCAGATATGCGAGTTACATACATACGTACGTACGTACAGACGGCATGGAAAAACTGGCCACAGCAGACTCGCCGCTGGTCAAAATGAGTTGCAGACGCGTTAATATGATCGTGCATGCTAGCCTACGATAGGATGCATCGAAAAAATTTTAAAATTAAATTTAGAGGTAGTGAAAATCGGTTTTTTTGTCGAAATTTGGCCCCCAAAATTTTTCGCGATCACATTACTTCCTTATACTACGTACAAGGAAGTAAAAAAGAGATATGTTTAATGGATTTTCTAAGTACCTTCGCCGTTGATCAGTGAACTGAGATGTAGGATGAACTAGGACCTGTAGATTGCAATAAGTGTTTGAGCTCGAAAATTCTCTCAAAAATGATTTTATACTTTTAAATCCATTTTTAAATGGAAAGTTTGATTTTTGAAAGAGAATTACTTAAATTTCTTATTTTTGCAATTTCACAAATTATTATTATTACAAGCGATATATGAAAAAAGCATTTAAACCTTTCGAAATCTTGAACGTGTCCAGGGCTCGGCGCTTCTAGAGATACTGGGCCCTTCCTAAAGGGGGTAGGGGGGGATGAGTCTCCTCCCTAACACTCGCAAAATTCTGTTATACTCGGCAAAATTAGTTAAAAATTTTTGACTAGAGCTGTAAGACACTTTCTCTTTCTGGTGCACTTGGAAAAATTTAGCAAACTCAGT
>JAWZYV010015312.1:0-56573 GCA_038373885.1 Cheiracanthium punctorium
TTTTGGTGTTTTTGCGAAATTTTAAGTGGGTAATCCAGTGTAATTTAATATCAATAGCATTATCGGTAGAAGTACTTTATGCAGTTTGTATACAAAAACTGGGGTTTGAGGGCTTTCTCCTAATAGAAAATAAGGCATGCATGGTATTTGTATTTCAGTAAATTCTAACTAAGATTAAATTTTCGCTTGCTAACTAATTTTATCCTACATAAAATAGTATTGTGAATCTGGTAAATTGTTATAAGAAAAAAAAATTACTTTTAAAGCGTTTAATATCTTCAAATGTGTTATTTTGTTTTTAGTGTCAAAATATTATGTCTATTTTCAGCATATGATGGTATTAAGAATGAATGAAAATGTGCTAGTTGGACCGGGAATTAGGGATAATGTATTTTAAATCATTATTCGATTTTCCGGTCTTGCTAGCCGTATAGATGTTGGTACTTTGTCCAGAGACTAGAAGATGTCCCTTCACGTAAGTAAAAACCTTGTATTTTTTAGTTCAAGTAATGATTTGCGATTTAAAACTATCTAAGTATTGAAAGATATTTATGTACATGCAGTATACAACTGTGCTAAAACGGATCTTCAATTTTTATCTTCAATAGTTCAACTTTCTAACAATAGTACTATCTAGTCTAAAAGTTTGTGCTAGTTATGCTCACCTTTCTATAAAATAGGTTAAGTGCATACCTCTAAAAATATTAATGCATGTATAAAATTATGCTTTCATAGTCAAACTGCAATGAGTGTTGCACATAAACAATCTAACTCGTATCGTATTGAAAATTCTATAAATCAAGTTACTCTACTTGGGATATACAGTAAGAATATTTTGTAGGATTACTAAAAATGCAATTTTTTCTCTAATTGATCTATAGAAAATATAAGCTAGTATAATCGCTGTCTAAAATCTATCAGAAATGTGTGGGTAAGAAAAAATGTTTAGATAAATACTTTGTTTGTTTGTGTTTTAAGGCAAACCTGCACGCGGGGGTATCTGCTTAGGATGAGGGGTGCCTTGGTAGGAGGACTTTCTAAGGGGATCTAACGCGTATTCATGCATTTCGTATATCAAAACTTGAGTTTTGGGGGATATATGGCTAAAGTGGTTTTCTCGCAATAAAATATAAGACTATATCATTATTTGTAAAAATCTTTCTATGGTATAATTTTCTCACTTCCCTAACAGTAGATTAAATTTGTAGAAAATGTATGGGTATCCTAAATCCTACTTTAATGTTAAACGGCTACTTAACAAAAATACGGTATACAAAAAATTAAAACTCTTGATTAAAATTTTTTTTCTTGATAAATTAAAAACACTTGATTAAAATTTTTTCCTGATAAATTAAAAACATTTGATTAAAAAATATTTGTTGTAAAATTATATAACTTGGTAAAAAATATTTGTTGTAAAATTATTAACTTAAAATTAAAACTCTTGATTAAAAATAAATTTAGAAAAATATTTAACTTAAAATTAAAACTTGGTTAAAAAATAAATTAACTCTTGATTAAAAAAATATTTGTTGTAAAATTATTTAACTTAAAATTAAAACTTGGTTAAAAAATAAATTAACTCTTGATTAAAAAAATATTTGTTGTAAAATTAATTAAAAAAATATTTGTTGTAAAATTATTTAACTTAAAATTAAAACTTGGTAAAAAAAATATTTGTTGTAAAATTATATAACTTAAAATTAAAACTTGGTAAAAAAAATAAATTTAGAAAAATATTTGTTGTAAAATTATTTAACTTAAAATTAATACTTGGTTAAAAAAAATAAAAATAAATTAACTCTTGATTAAAAAAACATTTGTTGTAACATTATTTAACTTAAAATTAAATCTTGGGTAAAAAAAAAAGAATAAATTAACTCTTGATTAAAAAAACATTTGTTGTAAAATTACTTATTTAACTTAAAATTAAACCTTGGGTAAAAATCTCTTAAGAAAAAGAAAATGTTTAGATAAAAAAGTTCATACACTATCTAAATCATTATTTGTAAAAACTATAGGTAGTAAAATCGTTCTATGGTATAATTTTCTCACTTCCCTAACAGTAGAAGAAATTTGTAGAAAATGTATGGGTATCCTAAACCCTACTTTAATATTCTAGTAAACTGTTACTTATTAAATATATGCTATAATCAGTATACAAAAATTAGCTAAACATTAGAAGTATGTATTAAGCAGCATTTATTCAATTTGCATTGGTTCTATTACTAAATGGTAAAGAAAACTAAATCCTCCTGGGGATGTTGTTCATTTCTTTGCTCCACATAGTTAATTATTATTTAAAGAAACAAAAACAACAACGCATCCTCTGTGCTACGCCCTGTCTCCATTCATGCGAGGCTAGCGTGATGGGGAAAGGCACAGTAAGAATTTTTATTTGAAATGAGGCGGTAGACGAGTTCTACCGGGCGCCTGGTGGGTCCTCATTTAATTACAATAATATTTTTTATTTCAGGTTTAATTCATAAAGTACAATTTGTTTAAAAATATAACGAAGTCCCTTATTTTCATGAGAGAATGCATCACAGTCTGAAAATATTTCCAAGTCCCCTTATTTGAAAAATATGTCACAATCTGAAAAAATTACAAGTCTCCTTATTTGAAAAATTTGTTAAAGTCTGAAAAAATTACAAGTCTCCTTATTTCAAAAATATCTTAAAGTCTGAAAAAATTACAAGTCCCCTTATTTGAAAAAAAGGAAAAAAAATTCTTATCAACCCTTCGAACATCCGGTCTTAGCATCCGCTCCCCACATCCGGTCCGACCACGCCCGCCTTCCCCGCTCAGCCTAGGGACAGCATCGAACAGCACCGGCGAATTAACATGGCACCGGCTGAGCAGAACTCTTGATTACCTACTACTTACGATCTATTCTTCTAGTTTTGGAGCGCAGAAAGCAGATATCTATTCATTCCAGATGAGTGCCGTGATTTTTTTTTTTAATTTTTAAATTTTTTTAAGCATTAAGGTGCTATTTCGTTCATTCCCAGGTTTCTGTTGACATGATTTGGAGGCTTATTTTATAGATATGAACTGTCACGATGAAGATCTTTTCAAATGTGTCTGCCAGATAATGCGGTGAACCAGAAATCTTGAAAGTCGCACAAGGTTTGCGATTTTTGATAATGGATCGCTAAGTTTGGTGCCAAAAATTAACTTCAAAACCGAACCGAGCTTGGCGATATCTTCCGAATCAGGCTAGAAACAGGGGAAGTGTAGTTAAAATATGCCTGGAGAAGATTGTAAAATAGTGTTAGTAGGCGATTTTAATATAGATTTCCATTCCAAATATCTGTTTTATGGAACTAGAAAGACAAACACGGCACTCTCGTGGATTGTGATACCCATTTCAAACAGTATTTAAAATGGTGAAGTATAGTTGGAATGGGCTTGGAGAAGATTGTAAAACAGTTTCAGTAGGCGATTTTAAGATAGACTTCGGTTCCAAAGATGGAACAAGAAAGAGTTGATTCCTATTTCAACGCCCCGCCCCCTCTCTCGCCAAAGTAAAAAAATCTCCGCACTTTGGCGAGCTTTGTAGTCATGGGTCTCTAGGAGTTATGCACAAGTTTCAACGCTCCCAAAAGAACTAGATGAAAACTAAAGTGAACAAATGAGCGATAAACGCACCCGTTGAGGAATTTGAAGACACTTAATTATTAAAACTATTTTAATTGGCAGCCCCAAATAAATAAAAATGTAACGGAATGCTGTACTTACAGGTTGTCCAAATCGCCATTTTAATTTAAATTAAGGTTGCCACATAAATACAAAAAATCGTCGTGGTCACTGCATATGTTTAATAATCGCCACCTTGGCCGGAGTCGGGGCGTTAAAGTAGCAATCGACCTGAGAATGCCAAACACGGTATACTCATGGATTAGGATGCCCATTCTAAAAAGTAGTACAATTGGAATAGGCTTGGTGCAAATTGTAAAACAGTTTTAGTAGGGGATTTTCAGATAGATTTCGATTCCAAAGATGGGTTCGATAGAGCAAGGGAGAAAAATGCGGCACGCTCATGAATCATGATACACTTTCCAACTGAATGGAATCAGGAAGAAAAATAGGGACGACGCATGGATTATGATACGCTTTTAATATACAGCACTTTAGTGCGTATTTAAAATCTGAAAGTGTTTCAGATTTTCTTACTGTTTTTTTTTTTTTTGTTTGTTTGTTTGTTTCCTCTCTCTGTACACCTTGCCTTTGTGTATATCAAACCCGGGGGACAGCAGGAAGGGGGGGGTGAATGTTAGGAGTAGCAAAAAGGGCATAGTACTATATATTGTGCGAGCAAGAAATTCGCACGAGCATCGCCTTGCCCGACTCGCAACGGAGAGGGCAGGACGTTGATTTAAGTTATGGATGAGGTCGTTCATGAAGACAACAAGCCGTCAAGGACCCGAGTGATTAGTAACTCGGGGGTCAGGGACCCTCCTCCTCGTGTGGTGGCAGGTGCAGGGAGAGAACATTCTGGGAAAAGTGAGATGGCGGGGGTGGGGGGTTGTATATGGGACCTTTTCCCAATGTATACAGAGTGGAGAAGTTTACACTTATTTCTGGAGGATTTTCAAATGGATGCCTGCGTCAGATGATACGGGGCCTTACCTCACAGGAAGATGGGGGGGGGGGGCGCTGCTGCATTCCCAGATTTAAAAAAAAAGAGAGAAAAAGTACGAGAGAGAGAGGAGCTACATTCTTGGCCAGGTCGGTTCAACCCAATCGGGGATTAGGTTCGATTGCGTCCAGCTGTCCGGTGAAATTCCCACTTTCTTTTGAGGCCGATGCTCATGGTCGACGTCTTAACGTCGCTGCAGGGGTCATTGGACATTCTCCTGACGAATTTTACGACTATTTAACCCTTTAACGCGCAGTGTTTCCGCTCTGGGAACACCCAACTCTGACGTTTTGACTGTTTCCAGTCACGAAGAATAGATCTGATTTCTATAAAAATAGTTGCGGGTGACATAGCTCCACGAGAATCCTTTACTCTTTAGCACGTCATTTTACGTAAAAAAATAGTCGCGATTATTTTTAAGAACACTGACATCTGCTGAGAAATGGAAGAATGCGAGAACAGCTGGATAGATTGCACAATGCTGAAAAAAGGGCAGCCGTTGCCATCGCTCGACTTAACTACCAGCAAGATGGCGGACGATCGAAACGTTCATCCCGTGCCACAGACCTAGAGACCCTTTTTTGACGACAGCTGGCTGTGCGCGAAAGGCGTTGCTGGTAGTTAAGTCGAGCGATGGCAACGGCTGCCTTTTTTTCAACATTGGGAAGGGGTTGCGCCTCAAAGGGTTAATGAGTTAAACCGCAACCTCCCCCCCCCCCAACACACACACACACTGGAGAGAGATCCTTTCTGTCAGCACGCGCCTATACCAATTAGGTCATTGCCTGTTCAGCGGGAGAGAAAAACCGAAATGTCGTGTGATTTTGGTACATCAATACAAATAAACTAATAATGACGTACTCTTCAAAATTTTTAGAATGTCTCTTTACAAGCTGTACTATACGCACTCATAAACGATAAACCTGTCTCCATTGTGAAACTCTTAAAAAAAAAAAAAAAAAAAAAAAATCTTAAGAATTGAAACTTTACCAGCATCTGAAAATGTTGGCTGTACCATTCCATGTTGAAGAATCTTTTTCCGAAAGTTTTATAAAAGAAACGGTCGTTTCATTTACTTCGGTGGATAACAGATTAGAAAGAATGATCTTGAATTTTTTCGATCCACTGGCGCAATGGGCTTACTTCAGTCCATGTTATGTTTTCGTCCAACATTTTGTACAGTAGTACTATGAAGTTGAATAACAAAAAAGAAATAGGGAACCCCCTGGGAAAAAATAAAATAATGTAAAAGATCCTGTTTTGCCTCCATAAAAAGGATGTATATGTCACTCCTCTAAGCCCCCCCTCCCTGACAAACTTGCATTAATCCGCCACTGGTTTACCGATTGTATCAGAAACGCCCACGTAAAAAAAATTAAACAAATGAAACAACGTAAATACTATTTTACTCTTTTTTCCCTCTCAAATACACTGATGTCACGTTATTAATGAAACAACAATTAAAATTCAATTAAAAAATATAAGAATTAATTTTAGCAGTGATACTATTGATTTAAACCTGCTAGTACGTTTCTTAATACTAATTTAGTATCTTTTTGTAATTAAATAAATAATTATAGTACAGATATGAATTTGAGTATTTTTAAAATTTATTGTCTGATTCTGTTTTTATGACAGGCGCGGTATAACTCCTGCACAAGAGCGGCGTCTCACCTGCAGTGAAATGTTTTAGGAAAACTTTGTTAAAGATTATTAATTATTTTTTCAGAATTTTTTGTCGCAGTACACATATAAATAGCGCAGCATAATTTATTTTACTGTATGTGCAGCCTGGGATTTTTATACAAATTCCAAAAAAATATGTAGCATAAGTCCCGGAATTAGCCTAAATTTAAAAATGTAAATGCCTATACAGTAGAACCTCGATCCATCGTTTTTCATAGGGAGCGTAGAAAAAAACGATGAATGAGGGAAAACGACAAATGCGGGTTAAAGTCAAAATATGAAGAAAACAATGCTTATGCATACACGCAATAACTGTATACTAAGAAGTACTAATTTTTACAAAATTGTAAAACAAATTGAAGATGAAAGCTATAAGTGATATTTATTTTAAGAAATCAGTAATTTTATGCTAGGTTTTTCAGCACTTTTTTTAAGTTAAACAGCAAATCTTCAAGATCTGCAGTACTCTTCTGGTCCTTTCCTGCAACTTCATGTTCCTATAAACAAGTCCATAAAGGTTCATATACCGTTATTATTTCAAGAGAAGCTTCGTACTAGTGTGGCTCGGCCTCATCGGCATGAACAATATCCTCTGCTTCGCCATTATTTTCATTTTTAACATGATCACGCATTTCTTCCATGTTTAGGATACCGTATGCCGCAACGTCTTGATGAATGGAAATATAATTATTAAATTTCACAGTATACATGCATACACCCTCTGCTACACGCCACCACTGTTCATCTGATTATCATTAAACCAAGAAATCACACCGAAGCAATTAAAGTTTGTATGCCAAATGGATCCACTCAACTTTCCAATTTTGGTCAGGGGAAAAATTTTACAGCGATGAACGCGGGAAAGTCACTTTTTGACAAATGATACAATGTGGGTTTCTTTAACATTATGTAAATGCAATTTGTGTAGGAACCATAGAAATAAAACGATCAATACGGGAAAACGATGAATGCAGGAACGATAGATCGGGGTTCACTTATTCACTTGAGTGTCATTATATCACATGTTGAAAGAGAGAGCTATTGAGGGTTGAGAGTCCGAAGGACCAACCCAATCTGTATTCTTATACTGGTCTGTTCTATGTTTTTGTGGTCTCGGCAGACCACTGTTAATTTCCAGTCCAGCTTATAAGGAAGTGCGATCAGGGGCGTGTCCAAGGGGGGTCATAACCCCCCCCATGAGGAATTTTTTGCCATACAAAGTGTATAATCTTCACTCCTTTATCTCACACATGTATGCATATGTAGCGTAACCCCCTCCATGAAAAATTTCTGGCTACGCCCCTGAGTGCGATTATGGATAATGATCACGGGGCTCAGTGGCGCACACAGGATATCGAAATTTAAGTCAGCTTACCGACCTCTCCGGAATTTTCCGAATCTGTGGACACCTTCGTCAAAACTCATATCCCCACGGTTTCGGAGGAGATAGCAGAACAAGCTTTTGACGGTGGCAGCAGCCGTTACTTTTTTTTTTTTTTTTTTTAGAATAGAGAGGCACCATCGTAAAGTACAGTGTTACTTCAAAATATGCTTTTTCATACCGTATTTACTCATGCATCATGTGCACCCCCTACTTCACAAGAAAAATAGGTGAAATTTTGTTATCTCGTATATAATGCACACTATAAATTTGACACGTAAGTGAATTCGAAAGTGACTGAAATTTTCAATTAAATGGATGGAACTGAAAACGATATCATTTAAGAGTTCACTGCGAGTGACAAGGACTGTGATGATAACACTAGTAGCGCCAATGAGAATCGCTAATGAAGGTTAAAAAATAACGGAATTAGTGATTTCGTATAAAATATAGTGTAACCAGTGAAATAAAAATGCTACAAGTACTTTTATTGAGGAAAAATTTTCCAGTCTTATCATCTACTCTGAATAAATTTCTTGATTCATAGTACATATATCGTGGATTGCATGCAGCAGTAAAAAATTCTTCTGTGTATAACGCACACACTCAGACTTTTTGCCTTAAATTTTCGAAAAAAAGTGCACTTTATACACCAGTAAATACGGTAATTTACACAGGAACCAGACCACATGCAAGCAAGTGATAGATATAAAAACTGTCGGAGATGTCAGCTGATTTAAATTACTTTAGAAGTTATTTACAAATAAATTTAAAAAACAGCATCATGCTTGACAATATTTGGCTGCATAAAATGAGTTAGGTTCTTGTTAAGAAGCAAATAGAAACGGTATTCATGAGGAAGAATTTAATATCCTTAAGTATCCTTAAGTTATTTAATATCCATCATTTCTAATCCAAGTATATCTCTCTCTCAGCTCCACGCAGAACAGAGTGGAAATTGTTGTAAGTGAAAGAATAAGGATTTGTTTTAACAAAGTACATACAGTATAACCTCGATTTCTCGAAGACGAAGAAAAGAAACAGCAGGAAAAATTGAGATAACAAGGTGAAATAAAAGGCGGTGTCCGTTTAATAGGAAAAACACATTTATTCAAGATATTGAAGTCACACTTCATACCTAATTTAGAATACTGCAAAAGAATAAAAAGGCTGGTTACCCATACTTTAGGGATTTTGTGAAAGTAGATTCTAGTTGTTTCTTTTTAAGGGTAAGCAACAGCAAGCAATGGCGGATCCAGAAATTTTTTTTGGGAGGGGCTAAATTTTTTAAAAAGCTTATTTCACATAATTAAAATGTACTATAAATCAAAATTTTAGTCTAAACCAATGTATTAGGCTTTTGGGAGGGGCTAAGTAATAAAATAGGATCATTTTAGCTATTTAAAGTGTATAATAAAGCAGAATGTTACCCTTGAGCAATCTCTTTTGGGGGGGGCTGAAGCCCCCTAGCCCCTCTCCTGTATCCGCTACTGACAGCAAGTAATCATACATTAACACCTCACATGGCAGTTTCAACAGAAGAAACTTCCTGATTTTTTTCTTTTTTTAATAAACCAACCACTGGCTCAAAACTGTTCTGTAAACGATGTACAAATTAATTTTTTAAACAAAACATATTTTTCAAAAGGACACAGCGAATATGAAGAGGCTAAACATGAATTAATGGATATAGTATATCATAAAATTCTTAAAAGGATAAATAAAAAAAATATTTGAATGCGTAGAGTGTATTGAAGATCATCCTTCACACAGAAGACATGCTTGTTTAAGTACTACGGACGCTGAAAAGTATCTTTCCAGTAGCGGATCCAGGAAAGGGGCTAGGGGGCTTCAACCCCCCCCAAAGAGATTGCTCAAGGGTAACATTCTGCTTTATTATACACTTTAAATAGCTAAAATGATCATATTTTATTACTTAGCCCCTCCCAAAAGCCTAATACATTGGTTTAGACTAAAATTTTGATTTATAGTACATTTTAATTGGGTGAAAAAAGCTTTTTAAAAAATTTAGCCCCTCCCAAAAAAAATTTCTGGATCCGCCACTGTATCTTTCTGTATGTTACGAAGAATGGTTTATGCTCGGTATTTATATAGCAAGAGAAATATGCGAGAAAAAATGCACATACATTTATGATGGAAACTTTTTTTACAAACATTTTCTTAGAAGACTGAGAGTATTTTGTAAATGAACTATTCGAACCAGTTTCTCGAGATTTCCTGTAAATAATCCCCAATGTGTTGTTTCATGATGTATAACTATTGCGCATTGTAAAAACATTTATAGCATGATGATTATGTAGAGCTGTAAAGTTTTCTGCTGTAGTAAGTTTTTACTGACTTATGATGCTTATAGTTATAGATTACTCATGGAAAAGTTATTTTTTTGTGTAATTTAAAATACATTTTTGTAAATAAATCAGTTTATATACGAAAAAAACTGTTTCTTCATACATAACATAACGACAAACATAAAGAAGTGTTTTCTTTATGTGTGCATTGATTACTTGCAAAACAAATACTTCTGAAATTTTACTAAAACAAAAAGTGATAAAGGTAACATTAGACATGTTTTAAGATTCTCGTCTCATACTTTTAAATACTAATACTATAAGGTAGAAAGTTACAATTTTTTTTTAAAATCAGTACTATAAAATTATTTATCTCCTATATAGAAATAAAAGGTTTTTCTGACAAAGGTAAGTGCGTTGCATGGGAATTCACAACATTACTAATTTTTTATAAAATATACTTACATAAAATGGTCTTTTCCACAATACCGAGTAAAAATAGTATTTAAATATGCATTATATGTTTCACGGTTTGAAAAAAAATCTTACTTATACTATCGATTACCTTATTTTTTTTTTTTCTTTTTCAAAAAGTAAACTGAGATAAAATAACTTAGTATTTTTTATATAAAGAATTTTCAAGTATTCCGTAAATGTACAGATCTTGTTACATTTTACTTGAAGTAACAGAATATTTTTAATCAGACACTATGATTTTTATGTTTTTAAAACATCAGAGTATTAACTCAGGTTATTTTTGTAATTTTTCTAAAGTAATGGACTTGAATATTTTTTGAGAAATAGCAACTAAGTGCACTTGTTGCATATTTTAAAGGTCGAGATTATTATACTTACAAATTTTAAATACATATGTTTTTACTTTTATACATAATACTCGTTCAAACTAAGTACACTTTTGATTTGTGTATGTTTGTGTGTTCTCATAAGTTATCAATTACTTCTAGAAAGAAACCTAGCTGTTAGAACTTTGTTAATTTCATAGAAGGGATGAAGTTTGGTACTTTTTGAATCTTAAGAATTTAATACTTTTTTTCTGAAGTGTTAAATTTGTAGACATGTATTTTTTAAAACACTGGGTAATTTAAAACTTGGTATATTTTAGTTAATATTTTAAGATGACGAAGAATTTTTACCTTCTCAAAATCTTAAGTAACTTGCTAAACATACTTCGTGCAAATATTTTTAAATATGGGTTTTAAAAATTATCAAAATTATAACTACTAAAGAGAAATAATTAAATTCAGTTATATTTTAATTTGTTTTTCTATGTTTTCTGAAACATTAAGGTTGTAGTGGGTTAAAATGTATTTTCTGTATACATATATTTCATTTCGGGGAAACTTATTGATATGCTTTACTTAAAGAGAGATCTTATAACATAAAATGAAACGCATGCGTAATCTGTATCTGGGTAAATGCTACTTTTGTATCTAAAAGATAAGCATTCCTATTACTGAATTGGTATATTATTACTTTCTAACTATAATATTATACATTTGTTATATAGATAAAATTAAAAAAGATACCAATCCTCTTAATCCCATAAATTTATTCTTTTTTATCAGAAAAAATTACACGTAAACCTTTAAATATCTCAAGAAGTGTTATTTTATTAGTATTATGTATTTAATTTAACAATATTATCCCTATTTTTATCATATGTCAGTAAAAAATTTAAATTAATCCGGATGATGCTATGAAATAGCCAGTTGAGATGGGATTCAGACGTAATATTAATTGTTACTTTCCGAACATGTACCATGTAAGGAAAGTATTGTAATCATGAAAAAAATTCGACTTCGAGATTTAGGTCTATTTACACGTTTTGAGGTCTTCTGAATTAATTTATGCTATTTTTACGAGATGTATGTACGTGTGTATGTGAGTGAACACGATAGCTCCTATTCGGAGTATTCGATTGAGCTCAAATTGGGTATATATGTTATAAACCACCGTCGCAAGACCGGTACGGATTTTGATGTGTATAAGACTTAAGAGTTTTTCTACAGGGCTACGACAAAGATTTCTTTTACATTATGGCCTATGGGGGGGAGGGAGAATTCTTGAAAGTCCGCTAGCGTTTAAAACGGTATATTCGATTGAGCTTCAATTTTGTATATATGTTTGAATTATTCGTCGATTAAAATTTATTTAAATGCTTGGTAATGATCTTAATCGTAAGTGTTCGGAAAGTCGAGTGGAGTCACTCCAGATTTTTTACTCTGTTTTACTGATCTGCTAGCGCTGTTACCACCATTTAAGAAATTTGCTGTAGAAGAGATGTGCTTTCAAGTAAGTAAGACATTATTTTCCGATAACTTAATTTAACTTAATTTGTAGTTCTTTTACAGCTTGTTAGTTAGATCTAAAACTAGGGAATGCAATCCCGATCCCGCGGGATCCTGCGGGATCCCGCACAAATGTTTGCGGGACTAGTCCCGAAGGATTAAGATCCTAATCCCGCGGGATTGACACTGAGAAACAAATTATTTTTTATTACAGTTTCACGCTGCTTTCCCAATCAATAGGCCGAAAAATTTTGCATATTTATGTCTCTCATCTAACAATACACGAATCAATAATTACAAATTTTAATTTAAAGTTTTATTTTTTTAAATTATCTTCCAACGGGAGTCTGGATCGAACATCTAAATCTAAACATTTTAGTATAAATTATTCGTAAAGTTTCCAATCCCCAAATGAACTGAATTATTTCATACTATTTATCTCTTAGCCAGAAATCACGAATTAATAATAAAAAGTTTTCCTTTTAGTTTTTAATTTTTTTTATAATTCGCACTTTTAATTATTTTACTAAAATTAAATCTAGATTAGAAAATGATTCATTAAATTTGTTTGATTTTTCACGCTACTTTTTCAGCAACTAAGAAAATAACGTAAGTATGTTAACATACTTACATACTTACAATGGGTAATAACAATATCTATGAATTGTATATTCCCCATTTTTAGCAACTAATATAAGGCATAACTTGGTATATTATTCTGAATATCATGATTATAATTTTCCTATTTCTAAGTTAATGTATTAATTATCTCATTAAGATTAATTATTATTATTAAAGTTAAACTTTTCATAGTGCTAAAAATCTTTTTTTTTAAACTTTTCTCTGTTGAAATGAAGTTCTAACTAAATGAAATGTCAATCCCGCGGGATCCCGCAATCCCGCGGGATCAATGAATCTCAATCCCGAAATCCCGCAGGACGAAAAACAGTGCGGGATTGCATTCCCTATCTAAAACTGCCGTTTTATTTACTTGCTTGTAACTTATTTTATCGTAGTTCTAAAAACTTAAAGTCATACATGGAAATTACCATGTAACCGCAGTTAGCATGAAACCAGATTTTATTTTCAATATTGTAGGATTTTTAAAAATATCTTAATACTAATACTTGCTTAAAAGGTTTAAAGATATAACCAATGCCATTTTATCACGAAAAAATTCGCAAAGTCTCCTTATCCTAGCATTAAACACTATTGTTTCTATTATTCTGTAAAAGGTTTACATGATAATGTGATACCGGTTGTAAGGTGGAACTTGATATTTTTACATCAAGTCCCGCCCTACGTGAAATTAATAAGAATGAAGTAGAATTACACCAATTTTACGCCATATTAAAAATAAGTGAAATAAATAACTCAAAGTGTATTATACAAAGTTCACAACACAATTTTCAAATAGTAAGTTTTCTTAGATAGCACGTCAATTCGTTTTTCTAATACTTTTTCTAATAATAATTGTAACGGATTTAAAAGCACCATTTTGACATCAGGTAACGATCTGGAAAAGTACTACCTCAACAGGGTGAATCTAAATACTGTGTGTGTTCCAAAATGATAGCACCCTGTATTTTGAAAATGAAAAATAATTCAAATGCATACTGTAGTAATGCCGGTTGTGTTCAGCTTGAGTATTTGCCACGTATAGAAATACTTGGCGGCGTTATTATGCCATTATAGCAAGTACAGCTTGGATACAGCAGATATAACCAAGCCCATTTTATCCAATTATTTATATATTATTCTGTAAAAGGTTTACATGATATTGTGGTACCGGTTATAAAGTGGGACTTGATATTTTTACACGTATAAGAAGAATATAGCTATATCTTTAATCATTAAGTCAAGGGGTGTACTGTGAAGTTAACTTTTAGGGGCAAATCCATACAGTAGATTTCGCTTTCGCTAAAATGGTATTATAAGTTTCATTATTAAACAGACTTTTATCATAATGATTTAAAAAAAATGATAAACAAAAATTAAGATAGCAGATAATTTAACTTTTTAAGTCTCCTTATCCTAACATTAAACACAATTATTTCTACTATTCTGTAAAAGTTTACATAAAACATGTCATTCAAATTCAACTAAATAAAACCTAACTTTAATTCTTATCTTCAGTACTGTAGGATTTTTAAAGTCTATATGAAGGCTTGCTTAAAAGGTTTAATGATTATAACACCGCTGTATACCATTTTATGTCTAAAAATTCGCAAAATATCGTTATCCTAATATTAAACACAATTCTTTCTACTATTCTGTAAAAGGATTGCCCGATTAAATCATCTCACTCAACTAACTAAAACCTAACTTTAATTTTTATCTTCAATAACGAAATCATTAGCTTGTAACTTCTTTTACATAGTCCTGGTTCGAATCTCAGCAGAATTTTCTATGTCTGAAAAATTAACATTCGAAATTCCGAAAACATGAATCCAAAATTTTCTATGTCTGAAAAATTAACATTCGAATCCGAAAATGATCAAATTTCTATGTCAGAAAAATTAACGTTCAAAATTCTAAAAACACAAATCCAAAATTTTTTCCAAGTACCCTTATCGAACAGTCATGGAAAATTTCCCCATCGAACGATTATGTAATAGACCGGCTGCGGGCAACGTGCTTTTTTTCAGATTTTCAAGATCGTGCTGGTGTAATATATTCACTGGTGAAAAAATAATACTCTATTACCAATGATGCAGGAAAAAAAATCTGCACGCTCTGTCTTACCTATCAACTGTCACTCATACCCACCTCCCTGCTCCAACTGAATTCTCACTCATCTGCACCCCCTTTACATCGTCCGAAAATGACCCGTCCACTTACTCCGCCCGTTACGCAATCTGCTGTGCTTGCGCCCTGCTCTGCCGAGGCGTGCGGCTCTCAGTATTACCCTACTTGGGGGCCTAGGGCGAAAGCTTCATTGGGCATCTCTTACCCGACAAAGCAACTTTCGTGTCACACCCTAGAAAGAAGGATGTTATAACAACACAAAACTGATTATTGAATCAAGATGCAAAATGCAATGCAATGCAATATAGTTCAATAATAATAATGTTATGTGTAGGGCAGTAATACTTATTTCAATTACATATTATTTAATTTTCAATCGTTTATTTCTTTCTGTGTTTTTCATGTAGTATTTGCCCCATAATTTTTGTATTACTTTTCCTAATGTTTATATATAAGAGCGCTTACCCTGAATGCCCAGCCAGAAATCAGAGCCTGGTTCCGGTAAGTTTGAAAGAGCTCTTGCAGCATATGTGAAGGAAGCTATATTTAAAATAGGAACGATAACATTAAAATCTGAGTGTTTTAAAATCCGGGTTGTTAATGTTCCGTTTGTTTAATATTTATGCTTTCTTTATACTTCCTTGTACACGCTTAAATCTATTGATTAAAACTAACACTCATTTATTGATTAAATTTCTTATCGGCCGATTTAAATCCTTTTACGCCAAAAAATACTCATTCAAGACAATAATTTGTGAATACCTCAATTTGCCCCAGCACTCCCCATCCGCTAATATTCTATTTAACTCATTTTCCGCAAAAATCTTGTCTACTTGAGTATTCTGTCTATCCCTTCCCCCCACGATCCATATCCAATTACTGTCGCCGTCACGTGACCACGCTCTTAACGGATAACGGTTCATAGTAAAAAACGTGGCCAGGCCATAGTTGTGTGTGTATTCCGCTGATGATAGTTTTATGTTATATCCGAATACCAAATGCATCTTTTTCATATTCAGAGTTGTGAAATAAATTCAGCCTACACTGCAAAAAATATTCCTGTAAATCAACAGAAAAAGTCTGGCAGCAAAAAGTTGCCAGAAATATTCTGTAGGCAGAAATTTTCTGTTGCCAGGAGCTGTACGTTATATGACAGAAAAATTCTGTTCCCTACAGAAATTTTCCGTATACATATAAAAGTCGTTTCCAAGCAGCGTTTTAGAGTTGATTTCTGTATACAGAAACTATCTGTAAGGGTTACAGAATCTTTCTGTTGAATAACATTTATTACTGTCGACAGAAAATTTCTGTATACAGAAATTTTCTGGCAACTTTTTGCTGCCAGTAATTCTTCTGTATACAGAAACTTTCTGTACACAGAAAGATGTTTCATTCTAGCAACATTTTGCTGCAGTTTTTCTGTTAATTTACAGAAATAGTATTTTTAGTTATTTCATATATTACTATCGTATTTCTCCAAATGTTTAAATTTTTTTATACAAATACTTAAAAAAAATTAATAAATTTACAAAAATATAATAGTAATACATAAAATAAATATAATACCAGTAAGTAGTTTGGTATTATATTTATTTTATTATTACTATTATATTTTTGTAAATGTATTAAAATTTTTAAATATATGTATAAAAACATTTAAACATTTGGAGAAATATAATAGTAATATAGGAAATAACTAAAAATACTATTTCTGTAAATTAAGAGAAAAACTGGCAGAAAAATGTTCCTAGAATGTAACATCTTTCTGTAAAAGTAGCCATATTTTATAAATAAGTAATGTTACCAGCATAACTGTTGGTGGCCTTATGATGACATGTAAAAGTGCTTAGTTCATTTACTTAACATTTTGTGACACTGACAACCACAGACAAACAAAATTAGAAATATTTCTGACAAGAATAAAAATTGATTTTTCTTTTTTTAATCACTGAATCTGAACTTTTTGTGTTCAAAATCTGTACTTAGAGATATAAGTATACTCATACTTTAAAATAATCTTAATAGACACAAATAACTCTTCAGTTCAACAATAAATTAAAATATTAAAGGTCTGAATTAAACATTCTGTGTGAGTAATAATTGAGAGCTGTTTCAAGAAAACTAGTACTTACCGGAGCCGCAACTACTGTATACGACACCTGGGGTCAAACCTTAATTAGGGTTCCCTTCCCAAGGAGCGATAATTGATCTTGGCACCCCCTTTAGCACAGCACCCGCATCATGTGCCCCACTTATTTCAACAAGAGAAATAAGCATACTTTTCCCATGAAAAGATAGGAGGATGAGCGTATTTGTAATGAAAATTTTTACATATCATTTATAATCATGCCATTAGAGCTCTAAAGCAAAAAATTATCTATAGCAGAGCTTGACAACCTGCAGTCTGTCTCCTTAGATAAAAAGGAGAAAGAAAATGAGAGAATTTTACACTTTTCCTATCATTTTAGAAATACACAAAGTATTTGATTTCCAGTATAATGAAACATTGTTGAACTCAGCAGCAGATCAAGAGAAAAATATGGGGGGAGAAAACAAATGCTGAAAATTTCACCTTTTATTTTCCTTTAGTTCACGCTTATTTTATTTATTTACTGTTTTTTTTTTCTTTGGTTAGAATCTGGCAACTAAATAATTGTTTTATAAATAGTTGGCACTAAATTGCAGGATAAAAATTTAAGCATGGTATCATAATAGTGAAAAACAAATGAGGAATTATCCAACATCAGAGAGCATTTTCTCTGCTCTGCTAGGGTTCATTTTTGAACTACACATTTTAGAAAGCGACACAAAAGCGATCTTCTTGCAAAAATAATAATTCCTATTTATATAGTCAAACTTGAATAATTCAAAGTTGAAATTTTGAATTGATCATGCTCGAGTTATCCAAGTTTTGCTGTAATAATGAAAACTACACTCAATACTTTTAATCTTGTTCACTTAAATTAAAAATAACTCATTTCAGATTCTATTTTAAACACTACAGTTACAAGAATGCATTGTTGCTATAAGTTGTTAAATTGAACCATTAAATGAAAGTCACTTCTAGAAAAACTCTTGAAAATAAATGAAAATGCATAAATATAAAACAAATAGAGCATTAAAAAATAATCTGATTTTGAATGCTATTGTAGCTATTTTGCATTTTTTCCCCCCCAAATGTGTAGCAACAGAGTTTTCAAAATTATCTGGAACCACACATACACTTTACTACTAGCATAGGTAGTGACGCCTGGTATTCTCGGAAAAATCCAAACCATTTAGACTTAAAAGTTACAAAATTAGTTAATTAAAATTATTAGCTACACTGTAAAAAAAAAAAAAAGAATCGGAAGTGTTACCTTAAAATATGGGGCAGCTCTTGTATTTTAAAATTGCAGGAACGTTTCTGCACTAGGCGGGTACGGTATTTATAAATGTTTCTGCATATTTTGGAAAAATATTTAAATATTTTCCAATTTTTTTTTTGCAAAGGTTTCCAGATAAAAGGTGAATAGATGTGTAACATTTCAGTATATTTCGGGGAAAATATTCAGTAACCCCTCTTTTTATTTCACAAAGGTTTGCGAATTAATATGCAATATTCCTATTAATAAATTGAATTTTATTAATTTTAATGAGTTTTAAAATAAGTGTTTAACTTATGACTGCTTTTTTTGCAAAAGAAAATCTTAAAATATGAAAAAGTAATTTTTACTATCATAAAGTCATAAAAAAAAATCTTAATAAATTACAAATCTGATCTTGGTTCCCTGAAATTTGTCATACTAAAATTGTACATTGGATTTCTTTTCCCCCTCTATGAATCTCAAACAAAATAAAAGGTTCTTTATAGAACCTTTTTTTTGTTTGAGACAGTTTTCAGAGAGGGTGAAAAAATATTATTAGCTTACTTTCGGCAGTTCATTTTATACTTAAGAAAAAAACTGGAATAACTCCACTGACTTTCCGAACTCTTGATCCTTACCAAGCATTTAAATAAATTTAATCAGCTCAATCAAATGTAGTATTCAGACACTAGTGTACTTCAAATAATTTGAGTGTATAGGCCGCAATGTATAAGAATAATTTTTTGTAGCCCTATATAATAAAAAAATAAAAAAAACTGCAAGCCCTCTGCATACTAAAATCTATACAGTGTGCAAGACAGTGACCTATAATACGCGTACCTAATTGAGCACTCTTTAGATGCTACTACACTTTCAAGAATTTGTGCCATAATGTATAAGAATATTTCGTAGCACTGTACTTAACATCTGTGCTCTACCCACATCAAAATCTATACAGGTTGTGTGACTGTGACCTATGAACTTTTATTAAAATGCACCATTTAGGCACTAGCGCACTATAAATGATTTTCATCTGTAGGCCATTATGTATGAGAATTTTTTTTTTTTTTTTTTTTTTTGCAACCCCGTGAACAGTGATCGCAACACCTCTAGATGTGAATACACACCTTAGAAATTTCAGAATGTGTGTTTTTACGCATTGCTTTTCCATATAAAATTAGGTATATTTTGATAAATAATTATGATTTGCTGATTTTAAATTTAAAAAATCAATTTTTGTACTAGTTTTTGTTGAACTGACATTTATGTACCTAGATATAAAAATCAGTTATTATTTATGTGTCAAATGCTATTTAATTATGTATTTGAAAATTTAGCATGTTCGTTGTTTTAATTACTTGTTTGGAATAGAAAATACTTCTAAAAAGGTTAAGGAGTATTTTTACTCATCTGAAAAAAATTTGATGTGTCCAACACATGACTTCCTTGCACGTCCATTAGATCAAAAATATTTTCGACGCACTTCCTCTAAATTTATTTGTTTGAAAGAGATAAAATATCAATAATAGTAAGGTTTAGCGATTTCTAGCCAAATATTTCGATATCGCCAAGCTGAGTTCAATTTGAAAGATTTCCTTCTGACACTTTATTTGGCGATATTTCACCAAAAGCCGACAAACTTGAGATAGTCAGCGAGATTTTGGGGATAGCCAAAGTAGTCATTGAGCACAGACCTTCAATGAATTGAATGCATCTATACACCTCAATGTATTCAAAGTCATTTGGCTCACCATGTAAATAAATTCTCAGTCGATTGCTGTCAAAAAAGATATTGAAAACAGTTAGATATTACAATAGTTCTAAATACAAAGTTAAAAAATCTACGGGTTAAAGTTTTAGAGTTATACAAAATAGGAAATAATTTTTTGCGCCAAATTTGGCGATATTTCGGCGAAACTCGTCAATGTCGACGACATTTGGCGAGATTTTAAGCATAAACCAAACAATGACAGATTATCGCCAAATTTGGCGATATTTCGCCAAAACTCGCCAAGAACGATGACAAATGGCGATACTTTGGGCATGGACGAAATGACTGACTATCGCCAGATTTGGCGATATTTCGCCAAAACTCGCCAAGGTCGAGGACAGACGGCGAGATTTTGGGCATGTACCAAACAATGACTGTCTACAGTTGTATTATAATGAAGATGTCCATGACATTAAGGTACTGAAATTCTTTTCGGTGGTCCTGTAAATAAACTCTCCAGTAGATTGGAACCAAAAATCGAGATGCACAACTAGATGTTACAACATTCTTATATATGAAATTTCATAATAGTTTTTGAGATTTGAGAGTTAAATATGCACACACGTACACCAAAAGTCGCCAAGCTTGGCGACTTTTGGCATAGTTCTTGAGGGAGGCACGTGACCGTGGTCGGACCATTACCTAACTTATGTGGTAGGACGGTATTGTGCTTGAAATGGATGAATGCCCCTAAAATTGCTATTGACCGTAATGTATTGGAAATCTTTTGAGTGTTCCTGTAGCAGAACTATAAATGATAAAGACACTTTTTTTAATAGAGAAATTCATTTTCTAACTCTTTACAGCATATATCACTTCTGAGTCGTTTGAAATAGCCCAATACCTCTAAAAAACGCTTTGATGAATTTCGGCCCATAGAGCGTAATGTATTTCGAAACTTTTGGGCGGTCCTGTAGATAAACAATTCAGTCGAATGGAACCGAAAGGGGAGGTGCACAACTATATGTTACAACAATCCTAAATATAAAGTTTCAACATTCAACGCCTAACAGTTTTTGAGATATGCGAGTTTAATGAATTTCGGCCCATTGAGTGTAATGTATTTCGAATGTTTTGGGCAGTCCTGTAGATAAACTATCCAGTCGAATGGAACCAAAAGGGGGGTGCACAACTAGATGTTACAACTATCCAAAATATGAAGTTTCGACATTCTACGCCTAATAGCTTTTGAGTTAGGCGAGTTTAATGAATTTCGGCCCATAGAGCGTAATGTATTTCGAATCTTTTGGGCGGTCCTGTACATAAACTATCCATTCGATTGCCACCAAAAGGGGAGGTGCACAACTAGATCATAGAACAATCCTAAATATCAAATCTCAACATTCTACGACCAATAGTTTTTGAGATATGCGAGTTACATACATACGTACGTACGTACGTACGTACGTACGTACAGACGGCATGGAAAAACTGGCCACAGTAGACTCGCCACTGGTCAAAATGAGTTGCAGACGCGTTAATATGATCGTGCATGCTAGCCTACGATGAGATGCATCGAAAAAAAATTTTAAATTAAATTTAGAGGTAGTCAAAATCGGTTTTTATGTCGAAATTTGGCCCCCAAAATTTTTCGGGATCACATTACTTCCTTATACTACGTACAAGGAAGTAAAAATCCTAGATGGATCACTGCCCATGAACAAATTATCAGCTCTATGCACACCAAAATCTATGCAGGTCATGTGATTGAAACCTATAACATACATAACCAATTAGCACTCAATTGAATGCATCATTCAGACACTAGCACACTTAGACACCAGCACACTTCAGACACTAACACACTTAGGCCTATAGATAGAAATGAAGAATTTCTATCCATAGGCCATAAATCTTTTTGTAGCCCTGTAAAAAATTTATAAGTCATATATACACCAAAATCAATAACGTTTGCATGGCAATGGTCTATAAGATGCATACCAAATTTGAGCTCAATCGAATGCACCATTTAGGAGCTATCGTGTTCACTCATACACACACAGATACATGCTCAAAAAGTTAAAAAACACGAAAAAAAATTTTTTTAGTAAAAGTTTTCAACAAATTATATATGCCATAAAGTATTTTATTTTAGAAAAGTAGTATATACATTACAAATTATCTTTTCTAAACATTCATAAGTAAGGCAATACAGATACATAGGACTTCTCTCTGCAAGTAAATTGATACATTTCCTGAAAAAAAGAAAAAGTAAAATCGGATACATTTTTAAATATATTTGATAAATTTGCTGGACGATTCCACTGTTATGTGTGCGACATCTGTAAACTGCTTTTCTTTAACTCCTTTTTCATAACTCAGCATTGAAAAATCAGGTATCAATATTATCTTGCTTTACATCCTTTTATAAAACGAACATATACACAATAAATATAACTATCTGCAACATTTAATATTTAATTATTAATTTTATAAAATTTGTAACATGTGTGAAAACTTATGGGTAACACACAGACATTGGAACTGTCCTGCTCAGCAAACTCCTAAATAAAAAAAAATATTTCATTTTTATACTCTATGACACTATAGGTGTCATAGCAGGGGGAGGGGAGATTTGCAGGGAGGGCGAGATTTTGGAGATTTAAGGCAAAGAGCAGTTATTGTTCTGGAGTTCGTTCACTATATCCAAAGTTCTGATGTCCGATAACAATAGAACAATACAAAACTAGAATTTTATATAAGTACTGAATGTTTATTAAGTAAATCAAACATAATGGATTGCATTTATAAGTCTAGAACTAGTTAAGTAAAATAAACACAATTAATCGCATTTATGGAAATAATGTATATTCCATTAAGTTGGAAAAAGGAGCTAAGACTTTTAGCATATATTCATTGAGGATGGAAAAAGAATCTATATTCATTGAGGATGGAAAATGAAATCGTCTTAAGTCAAGACGAAATTTCAACTTTTAGTTCACTTTTGTTAATGAATGCTTTTAAAGGATAGGATGGATTGCAGCATTGAAAAAGTTATGACTCCCTCCCCCCCCTTGTTTAATATAATCAACTTAGTCTAGACACTGGCAATTCACCTGAACAGTGGTCACCACTTATTTCGATTAGTGGTTTATCCTGTGAGCCGCTTGTTCTGGTCAAAATTGTTATGAACAGAACAAAATGGCCAAACAGCACTGTCCACCGGTTACCTCGGTAGTGAGTGCTGCTTTATCCAGTTAAGTAATCTGGAGATTGGGTAAAATTTTGACGCAATTAGCTTTTAGGGTCATGTGGAAGCCAGTCAAAGATGACTCATATTTGTGTGGAGGTGTTACAATAATTCAATCAAAACAATTGTTAATACACTTAATAGAATTTTAATAAAAATAATGATCAATCTGACACCCTGAACGAATCAGGCACCCGATGATGATGACAATGGTGTGCACTTGAACCACATGAGTAGATTCGCTGAACACTACAGACATTTTATGTAGAGCATTTGAGGAGAATAACGTAAATGGTTACCTCTTTTCACCACTAAGTTAAATTCAGTTTGCGCTAAAATACAATATACCCTTAAAACAGCCTTTAATCTCAGATTTCCCCCCCAAGTTGTAATAGTTATTTTTTTTTCTTTATTCTTAAATATGTTCATATGTCAAACTATTGAATAATATTGTTTATATATTTTGTTTTAATTCACAAATTTTTTTATCTTCAATATTTCATACTTTGTGTCTCTTACTTTTACTTTGGTCCCGCCGTTTATTTCGGATTTCGGTTATTCCAGCCAGTTTCAATCAGTTTCGATGTAACTGGAATAAGTGAGGACCACTGTATTTTGGAACAGGAGCTTGATAATCTTTCTCTCTACTTGAACACTAAAGAGGCACTCTTCGTGGGAATAGAACAACATTGCCCCTACTGTCCAAAAATTTTTAAGTTCACTATAACAGAAGTCGTGGTTCATTAAAACTGAAAAATGCTATGTGCATTTCTAATGTATGTGAGTCAGGACTAAGGAAATGTGTTCACTATAGCTGAAAGTTCTCTATATCCGGAGTTGACTGTACATATACACAGAGAATGCTGTGGCTTTTTTAATTTATAAGTTCTAGGGATTTACGGAGTCTTTCGCTGACATTTTTCCTTTTTAGATAATGTAACAAAATAATGAAAGCATTTACAAGTCTAACATAGGCATAAAGAGGGGTTCACAAGTATGAAGCTGCTTTCATCTCTTCAGATGACACAAAAGCGTTTCATATCTTCTGATGAAACAAAACGGCATCCCTGTATTATTATTTTTTTTTAATTAATGGGAACAGGTAAAAATCATATAGGGCTGGTCGGGTGAATAGGGGAATGTGAATAACCTGGGTACTTTGTCAATTAAATCACCCAATATTGTCATTCGTTATTCTTTTTGTTCAGTAATCAACAATCGAGGGACAATGTGCTGGGACACTTGGTGTATGTTGAGACCTTCCATTGGAATGCACTGGCAACTTGTATATAAGTGTCTAGACTCTGCGATTTCTACAAGTGTTTGACGACGATCTTTTCAAACACATTCAAGACACCAATGCAATATTTTCTGTATTCCATGAAGTCGAAAGTCAGCCAACATTGTCCAACGATTCTCAGCCCTCTTTAAAATGCAGATGCCATTCATAAACCTTCGATCTCGTCATGGTAGATTCATCATACACATTTCTTAGCATTTCCAAAGTCTCTATTGGTGTTTTACCTAACTGTTGACAGAATTTAATGATACAGCTCTGCTCAAGAAAAGCCAATTTTCTTATGTCACCCAGCTAAGACAACTGACTTCGGAAAGTAACAGCTGTGAGCGCTGTTCGTCCGCATGACATGGGATAAATCAACTCAGTCAGGTAGGGGTAGGTTGGGAGAATCCTTTCCAAGCAATTTAACTTTAGGTACTTACTTTCGCCACATCATCAGGAATAACCACAGTCCTGGAATTTTTGGATCATACTATGTATAAGCTAATATAAAGCTTTCAGCATAAAATGCACACATAATCAATACTCTCCTTAATTGTCATTTTAATTGTAAATAAAATATAACTTTTCAAATTTGTAATTAAATACTAAATAAACATTAATTAAAATTCATTTTATATTATTCATAGGTAAAACACACAACAGTATATTATATGTAAAACTAAAAAATCTTGGTCATGAAAAAATACCTTTTACAAAATTAAACACTAATAGCAGCATACTTATATTTTGCAATATTAATAATTTAATAAATATGCTATGATAAATGTAATTAATCTGGTAACTATGCTTAATCGCATCATGCTTTGAGTTTTACAAAACATATTTAGCAGTTTTTCAAAATTATGTTTCTAATTGAGGATCAGAAAAAAATCCTCCTATCCCCACCCCACCTGATAAAGAAAAGTAGAAAACCATGTCAAGTAGTGTTACCCAGTAGAAAAGCCTGCATTTCTGTAATATTATTAAATATATTAGATTATTTTTCACTCATCTTAAAATTCAATGACTTACGATATTTTATAATATGAAATTAACATATTAAAGTATAACTAAGCAATATTATTTGTAAATACATTTAAAAATCTGTTAAAAATACCTTTTTTCTCTTCGTTCTGAAATTATTTAGCTGAATATATAGCAGAATTTGGCCAAATATCTGTTCAGTATTCGGCCTACCAAATTCACCAGTGTAGAGACGTCCTGTGTCAATTACAGTTGACGTTACATTAGTGGAAAGAAGCTTTTTCTGATTGAGCCATCAAATCGCAGGACACTTCCCCCTATGCATGTTAAAACACAGGTATAAAAATCACTTGCAGACAGTAGGCCACAAAAAATTTAAAGGTATTGCACAAGAGCAAATCAAGCAGTGATATCATAAACAATCACTTTTTTACACTTGGGGCTGTTATTTTGGTATTAATAACAATTTCTGGGATTATATTTGTTTCTTAAAAGAAAAGAATTCCTTAGGATGATTTTTCAAGAATTTCCAGGTAATCACAAGAAAAAAATAATTATTAAGTGTCTAAAGCATTACAACAATCAAAATTATTTGTTTCTTCCTCCTTCATACGTACCAACATTCCGTTATTGAAAATCTTACAGAACACAATAAAAATCAACTAAAGATTAAATGTTTATCCTTACAATACAGTTAATTATAAATACCATTTTATTAAATAAAATTCAAAGCAAGTTACGGAGAAATCTTTTTTCATAGTATGAAAATCAGTTATGATTTTTATAAGCTGATTAATGGAAATACAAATTTATATCAACATCTGTAAAAGAAAGTCATAAATGATCAACATACCTAAATTTGTCATAAGACAGATTGTTATTATTTAAGAGAGTGTTCAAATGTGAGAGGAAAATATATATGATACACCCCACTAGCGAGTGGGGACATGCAACCAGTGTTATATATATCAGTCTCAAATAATATCCAATTTCAAATCTAAGGCTCTCCAAAGTGCCAACATACACCATTTTGCAAGATTTTTTTCAGGGAATCATTCGAAGCATCGACTTAACAGCAATCAAAATGAGAAATATCTGTCACTTATATGGTTCGATCACCAAAAAGTAAAGCAGGCATTTATTTGAAAAGAAGCAGCATTTTAAAAATTATAAACTATAACGAGTTTTATCATTAACTCTGATGTACTAAATGCAAAGATTTCAATTCTCTGAAATTTGGCGGAATTCCCCCAACTTAAATCAATTTACTCAATGTGGTGAGAATTCTGAAGACAGATCGCTTGAAATCCCTTAATAAGTGCATTATTTCTGATCAGATAATTAAAATTTAACGCTGTATTCTACTAAAACCTATACACTTATTTTCAAAAATGCTATTTCCTTAAGCTCTCAGTATATTGCGCCAAGCCTAAAACTGTGCAAACCACTAGAACTTACTTTCTCAAAACCGGCATATCAGCCATTTTATCTTTTGCCAAACTAACAAATTTTACATAATAGCCTCGTAAATCTTCAATCCTTATTATTTTGCATACAAAACATGTCATTCCTGCTCTGATTTCCCATGCACATGATATTATAATTAAAAAAATAACTTTACAAAAATAAACTAACAAAAAAATCATTATTATTCTTTTATTTTTACTTATTTAAGAATTGAAAACATTTTATTCGGCAAAATTGCAACCCATGACAACCACGATGCTCATTTCACACATTTTTCACTATGGGAATGGGGGTTACAATTACAGAAAGCTTTCTATGTGGAAATCATAAAAAAAATCTCAAACTCTGGGAACGGGTGGACTTTCAAAGTTTTAAAGTGGACTATCATTTACTCCATATTATTTTACACATCTGTGCAAAATTTCAGGCTGATTGGTCCATTTTTGTGGATTTGTATACGGTCTAAACCCACAAACACAGTTTTATTCTTATTATTACTTAGATTTCTGTGTATCAAAAGCATACATTTATAAAAAACATTAGTTAAATTTACACATTTAAGCTATTAATAAATGGTGGTATCTATGACAAGTTAAGAGAGAAAATGGAGTTTCTGCTGGATAAGCAAAAAAATCAATCATATCTTTATCTCATACGGTTTTCAATTTAATAAATTTACAAGCATAATTTAGCTGAACATTAGTGACTGAGGTACCAAAGTTTAAAAAATTATGTTTTTAAAAATTTTGTTGAATAAAAACACTTCTTTCTAAAAATCGTACAATAATGCCAATTAGATTTATAATAATCTTACAATGTAATCAATTTCTTACATTAAACCTTACATGTTGGCAGCAATGCTTCTAGCATAAATAATGTTAATTCATTAAATCAAACACAGTTCCATATTAAATTCTGCATATAAAAAGTCAAAAATTATTTCAAGGGTGAAATGAGTTTTTAAAAAAACACGGTACTTACGTATTATCCTGCCAAACTATTTTTCCGTCAAATGTGTTGCCAATCGTATTCAAAACCGTTGATAATTTCATATACCCGGCATTTCTCTTGGCGAAAAAAAAATCGCTCGTCTTGGCGGACCGCAGGGTAATACGTAAGTACCAAAAACACTTTATCGATTGACAGGATTTTGTTCAACCCAAAAAATCCCAGGTGGGTTTAAAAAAGCCCAACTGAAAAACTTAAATGGTTTTTTTTTTTCGAAATTTCAAATTTAATTACATAGGTAATACATCTCTTGATATCAGTACACCAATTGCAGGGTTCAATGCATACGATAATTGGGTTTGTATTGCAGCCTCATCACAAAATTACAAACGATTAATATGGCCCTTTACAAAAATGCAATCAATTATAACAGCACTTCACTGTCACTTAACCTGTTTTATCAATTATTTTAACAAAATGTATTTTACTGGAAAAAAATTCCTGGATCAACCCCTGACTTGTAAAAGGTCTGTAGAACTTTTCATAGTGCACCTATGAAATTGGGGACAACTTTTGTTAGTAAAACAAGCTTATACTGATTGTCTGTACACAAGGTTAATGGTAAACAACTCCATTTACTAAACAGTATTAATACGAGCAAAACCGAGCAATATTAAGCATAAACAATGGGGGAATAATTCCGTAAGCGGGGGCAGGTTTAATTGGCAACATTGTTTTTGTCTTCAACGTCTATATATAAGAAAATATAAAACCAAAACTACAATACACTTATCTAAGGACCTTCTTAAAACATTTCTAAACATATTTCAAATGCAATATAAAACAAATTGAACATAACCAAAACACTTAGCTCTACACTGCCCCCGCTTACGGAATTTACCACAACCATGGAATATTTGTCTTAAATAAAAGTACTAAGTTTATAATAAAAGCAAAACTCGTTAAAGCTTTTTATTGTTATTATTATTCAGTGATGAATGCTAGAAAACAGAAAATATAAGTGGGAAAATATAAAATATTCCAACTTAAAGCTCTATTTTTCAGGTTTTTAAAGAAAAACTAAACTTACCATGAGATTTCTCTGGCAATTTATGAGCTAATTTTTAATCCCGGTGGCGTATGAATCTCAAATCGTATCATTACTTTAATTTTAAAATTGAAAATTAGTGTTTCTCTGTTTGTTTTTTACAGATATATATAAAAAATATGACTAGAGTAACAGGAATTGAATATAATCACAAATTATTTTGACTTTGCAATCGTAATTCCCCATACACCGATACGGAAAAAAACGTAAACAATGCATTTCACAAATGCATTTCATAAACCAACGACAGTGGTTTTGTTGAACAGTGCCGTTCTTAAACCTCATAAGTCTAATATCTATTTAACTGTTTCTGTAAAATACTTCAATAAAATGAGAGTAATGATTAGAAACCGAGAAAATTAAATTTATCCAGGCTTTACTAATTGTTTTATAAGAGAAATAGGTTACGTGTAAACATTAGGCTTAACGGCTTTAAAATACACGTCGTTATGTTTTAAAGCATGAGTTTTTTTGAAAAAGTAATATTTCTTAGCAGAAAGATTTCAGAAAATATAAGTAAAAATAAAAAAAAATTACCTTTAAAATCATTTTTCAATTCTTTACGGATCCTCAAGCGTTTCACGTCGTAAATGGTTGTTTGTGTTTGGTTCGCGTTCGCCGCCACCGCCACCGGACCGGCTGCCACAGCAACAGATAAACGTCGTTAAAATACAAAACCCGCTTTATAACATAAAATATAGCAAGTTTACGTGGAAAGCATGGTTAAATTCTGTTAACATTTTTTTTCTGTTGAAAAATGACAGAATAGTTCTGTATTTTTAAGATTATTTTTTGCAGTGTAGATATGGAGGAGATGCTTTAGGTAAAGATTTCGCTTTAATGACATAGTTTCTTACGATTGGATTATAAAAAGCTGTTGTAAAACAAATGAAGTTATGATATCTCCACCCAAAGTGAGTAAGTAGTATTTTACCTTTTTCATGTCAATAAATTGGGTTGCTTCTTTAATTAAATCTCACAGCTGGTTTAACCATGATTGCATTTCTGTATTCTGACTGTACTGTGAATTCGTTTTATAACGAGAGACTATAATGAAATTATATTCTATTTATTAAAAAATACTTTTTTATAGTGTATTAAGATATATGTAATGTATTTGATTTGATTTAAAATTTATTTTCTCGGGCTTATAATAATAGATTACAGCTCTGATAATAAAAAATGAAGAAAACGAATCATTCAATATATTAATCAAAAACAGCCAATTTTAATAAAACACCCTTTTTCTAGCTTAAAATAATAATCTTAATGGAGCACAGATGTGTTAATTAAAAAAGGGCTTATTTTGCATAAACGCTCATTCTATAGCTTAAATAATAATCATAATTGAGTACAGTTATATTAATCAAATCAAAAACGGACAGACACTCCTCATTTTTGATTATTATTTAGCCTAAATGGAGCTGTTGTATAATGCTCAAAAATTGAGAATTTTTCGCTCCATTGATTTTTGTCGAAGAATTGAGAAAATTTTACTCAATCGGGAGAATGGCTCTTTGATGTCAAAAATTGAGTAAAAATATACTCCGTTTGATTATTATTTTACTCAATAGATTTAAGCGTGTACGGAGTATAACGAAGTAATCTGATCGCGAAAATTTTCGGGAGCCACATTTCGAAGAAAAAACCTTTGACTGCCTAAATTTACTTTTAACCCTTTGAGGCGCAACCCTTTCCCAATGCTGAAAAAAGGGCAGCCGTTGCCATCGCTCGACTTAACTACCAGCATAATGGCGGTCATTCGAAACGATCATCGCGTGCCACAGATCTAGAGACCCTTTTTCGACGACAGCTGGCTGTGGCACAGCCAGCTATCGGGTCTCTAGATCTGTGGCACGCGATGAACGTTTCGATCGTCCGCCATCTTGCTGGTAGTTAAGTCGTGCGGTGACAACGACTGCCCTCTTTTCAGCATTGGTCAATCTATCCAGCTGTTCTCGCATTCTTCCATTTTTCAGCAGATGTCACTACTGTTAAAAAATAATCGTGACAATTTTTTTACGTGAAAGGACGTGCTAAAAAGTAAAGGATTCTCGTGGAGCTATGTCACCCGCAACTATTTTTATAGAAATCCAATCTATTCTTCGTGACTGGCAACAGTCAAAACGTCAGAGTTAGGTGTTCCCAGAGCGGGAACACTGCGCGTTAAAGAGTTAAGAATTTTTGCGATGCATCTCATCGTAAACGTGCATGCGCGTTGATATAAATGCGTGTAGAACGCATTTTGACAGACGGCAAGTCCATTTTTTCCATGCCGCCTATACGTGCGCATGTAACGCGCATATCTGAAAAACTATATATTGGTCATAGAATGTTGAAACTTTATATTTGGGAGTTGTAACATTTAGTTGTGCACCTATACCCTCTCGGTCCCATTGGACTGGATAGTTCATCTACAGGGCGGCCCAAAAGATTTTAAATACATTGCGCTCTATGGGCATAGAAATTCACTAACGCGTATTTCAGAGGTATTAGGTCAGTTCAAACGACTCAGTAGTGACATATGCTGTTAAGGGTTACAAAATGAATTTCTCCATCGAAAAAAATGTCTTTATCATTTATAGTTCTGCTACAGGAACACTCAAAAGATTTCCAACACATCACGGTCAACGGCAGTTTTAGGGACATTCATCCATTTCAAGCACAGATGCCGTCCTACCCTAGTTGGTCATGGTCCGACCACGGTCACGTGCCTCACTCAAAAATTACGCCAAAAGTGGTCAAGCTTGGCGACTTTTGGTGAAAACTATTACTCGTAGAATGTTGAAATTTCATATATAAGAAATTTTGTAACATCTAGTTGTGCATCTCGATTTTTCATTCCAATCTACTAGAAAGTTTATTTACAGGACCCCTCAAAAGAATTTCAATGCACTCATATCTGCGGACATTTTCAATATATTACGTCTGTAGTCAGTCCTTCTTTGGTCCATGCCCAAAATCTCGCCATTTGTCATCGACCTTGGCGAGTTTTGAAGAATTATCGTATCGCCAAATTTGGCGCCAAAAATTATTTCGTATTTCGCACAACTCTAAAGCTTTTAACCGTAGAATGTTGAAATTCTGTATTTAGAACTATTGTGACATCTAACTGTGCATATCTTGTTTGATTGCAATCAACTGGGTAATTTATTGACAGGGTCACCCAAATGACTTTAAATACATTAAGGTGTATGGATACATTCAATTCACTGAAAGTCTGTGGTCAATGACTACTTTGGCTATCCCCAAAATCTCACAAACTAACCGGTTTTAGGTGAAATATCGCCAAATTAAGTGTCAGAAGCAAATTTTTGAAATTGAACCCAGCTTGGTGATATCGGAAATATTTGCCTAGAAATCGCTAAACCTTACTATTACTGCAGTATTTTATCTCTTTCAAGCAAAATAAGTTTAGATGAAGTGCGCCGAAAATATTTTTTATGTAATAGCCGTACTAGGAAGTCATGTGTTGTCCACATCAGATTTTTTTACCATATATTTTAAAAACTGAAATAATAAAATTTATTTTATTGTAAACGTACAACATTTTACCCAAATTTTTGACTATTTTTTTTCCTTAAAGGTTAACATCAAAATTGATTTTTTTTTTCAATTATAGAACAAATCGAGTTCAATTGAGTTTCAGTTTTCGTTTGACTAAAGCAGTCAACGACAAACGACAAAATTGGACACTGTTACTATAATTAAATGATAATGTTAAAGTAAAAAAGGGGGGGGGATTGAATTTGTTACTTTTGGACGTCACTTTTGCATCATGCCTTTAAAAGTGCATTGTCCCGCGGTGTCCTAATCATTTAACTCCGTTCCCGTAAGAACACGGAAAGTGAAGCAGCATCCGGCTTCGCCCGTGCTTGGGAGGGTGAACTCCTCTTTCTGTGGGACCGTGTACGCTCATGGGAGCGGGTGCAAGTAAAATCCGCCGTGGCTCCATTGTCCTGTGTGCCATGTTCAAACGATACCTCTGGGGGATGCCGATTTCAGGTGCTAGGCCTCTCTTGTGGAATGGGTTCAAAATGAGGCGACCCCCGAGCTAAGTCGGTCTCCCTCCCACTCAATCAAATGGAAGCCACTCCATTTCGGCCATCGCCGTCCTGTATGGAGGATCTGGCCCCGCACCGCGGTTGCTAGAGTGCATTGCAATAGCAAAATGCAGGGGGGAGACAGCAGCAAAAGTGCATTAGTAAGTTAAGTGATAACAAGTTTGACAGAAAGGGAAAAAAAAAAAAAAAAAACTTGTCACCACTGTTCACACATGAAATATGGATCCATACAGGAATATATGAATCATTTAACGAGACAAAAATGTTGCTGAGACGCAAGCGGATAGATATGTAATCAAAATATCTATCTATCTATATACAGGGTGTCCATAATCAAAGTTGTACTTTCAAACGGCCGCAAATAAAGAACCACTGGTCAGAATGACTTCAAATTTGAACTGAATATACTGGAAGAAGGGGGGAAACAATCTAGCATAATAAAAAAAAGCTCGAAAATGTATCAATAGATGGCGCTGTAAGCAGCATACTATGCAAATTAATTAAAAGACACGCATGCGCACGACACATTGCATGTGGTATAAAAGCGCGGGGTACGTGGCGTTCCCATCCTATCGTATCTGAATAGCTTGTCATGAGTCTCTCAGTGAAGGATCGCGCTCTTCTGGTGAAGCTCTTCTACAAGAACGACGACTGTGCCCCTGCAGCTTTAAACAAATTCCGGTCATTAAAGGAATGAAAAAAGGCCGTGGTCCAATTTCTGCAAAGGGTTTAAAGATTATGATTCAGAAATTTGAAGAAACAGGTTCTTTTGAAGTGAAATCTGGCAGAGGGAGAAAATCAATTGCTTCGACATCAGCAGTGGACGATGTGGCCACAGCATTAGACGAAGGGACGAGCAGTGGTGTGCAAACGTGCAGTGCACGTGGTATTACCCGAGGTTTAGACATGCCTGTGAGTACGGAGCACAAAATTATACGCAATATCCTGCATTGCTATCCATATAAAATGACACATGTTCAGGAGTTGCTTCCTGCTGACCTGCCAAGAAGAGAGGCGTTTGCTCTGGAATTTCTCGCTCGCATGGAAGTGAACAATGAATGGCCATGGAACATTTTGTGGACAGATGAAGCCCATTTCAACCTCCACGGGTTTGTCAACACACAAAATTGCAGGATATGGGCAAAGGAAAAGCCATTCGCAACTGTATCAAAACCGATGTATTCGCCAAAAGTAACTGTGTGGTGCGAGTTCACGGCATCGTCCCTAGTAGCAATGACTGCTTGTTTTCTGCTCGGTAGTTCATCGACTCATCGAATTCGGTCATCGGCAAGTGTACTTTTGTTTTTCTGAAATAGATGAATTTTTATTCATGGATAGAAGTGATCTAGACGAGCAGTTTCGCCGATGGGAAACCGACAAACTATATCTTATCCGAAACTGCAGCTCTATAGTCATCGGGCCTTGCAGGTGTCCCAGTGGTTTAATGTGCCTTTGCTAATCGAAGGGAAATTTTGAACAATTCTCGAATTAATGACATAATTTACTTCAAATTTCTTATATTGGGGTTGGAACGGGGCAGGGGACTGATATCCACCCCCCCCCATTCCTTACACACACACAAAATTTAAATTTGAAGAGAAATATTTCCAAAATAAAAAAAAAGTAAGTGTTTATTATATAAAATCGTTTGCAATATTTAAATAATTAAAAAAATTTGTTTAAAAAAAAGAAAAGAAAATCTGTTTGAGCGTCAGCTGCATTATAATAATAACGGAAACTTCATTAAAATGAGCAACTCTTTTGAAACCTCCTTAATGTAAACAGAAAGAAGAGAAATCAGTTAATTTTTAAAAGTTATCCAAGAAATGTGAAAGTTAAAATCACACTAAAATTCCTATATGATTTACAATATCGTTTTTAATTATTAATTTTAAATGTTGTTGCTACTCACATACATTGGTAAAAAGTGAAATTAATTTCTTACCAATCGAATAATTTGACTATTATTAATAACTAGCTGAAATACCCGTCGTTGACGGGTTAGTACTGAATGCAAATTTCCAAAGAGCAGGAACTTTCGTCAGCATTGTAGTACACAGAATGGATGTAGTATGTTGCCAAAGTAAAAAAGCGAAGTTATAATTTTTATGTATTGTTAAAAGATTACAGGTTAGAGAGTAACTAAGTAACATAATTTCATTCGCTTTAGTCGTAATTATGTGATGCGCGAACGAATATTTACGCATATTGAAATAATTTTCGCAAAATCTCAAAATCTAATCAATATTTTTGAAAAATTAGAAGCCTAAAATTTAAGTTGAGTGACAACCTATCACATGTCACCAAATTTCGTTTCATTCCCTGCAGTCTTTATTTCGTGATGCTGGAACAAAATCTCAGCTATTTAAAACGATTTTCACAAAATCTCAAAATGTAATCAAAATATTTTAAAAATTCAACGCCTGTAAATTAAGATTAGCAACTATCATATCACCAAATTTCGTATCATTCGTATTAGTCGTTATTACGCGATGCTTGAAGAAATATAACCGTATTTTGAGAGAATTTTCACAAAATCTCAAAATCTAATAAAAATGTTTAAAAAATTGGGCAACTATAGTTTATGTTGAGTAACCATCTATCATGTGACCAAATTTCATATCATTCGCTTTAGTCGTTATTGCGTAATGCGTGAACAAAGATTCACTCAGTTTTAAACGATTTTCGCAAAAGCTCGAAATCTGATCGATTTATTTTTAATTAGATGCTTATAGTTTAAGGTGAGTGACCACCTATCATTTCACCAAATACTATTTTTTCACCTTTACAATTATTATGTCAGGTGCGATTACAAATTTACGCAGTTTGAAAAAATTTTCGCAAAATCTCAAAATCTAATCAAGATTTTTAAAAAATTCGACGACAATGTTTTAAGTTGAGTGACCACCTATCATGATACCAAATTTCATTTCATTCACTTCAGTCGTTTTTACGTGATGCTCGAACACAATTTTAAGGAGTTTGGAACGATTTTCGAAAATCTGAAAATCTAATCAAGATTTTTTAAAAAATACGCTGCCTAATGTTTAAGTTGAGTGACCATCTATCATGATACCCAAATTCATTTCAATCGCTTCAGTCGTTTGTACGTGATGCTCGAACACAAATTTACGCAGTTTGAAACGATTTTTGCGAAATCTGAAAATCTAATCAAGATTCTTTTTTAAATCGACGCCTATGTTTTAAATTGAGTGACCACCTATCATGACACCCAATTTCATATCATTCGCTTCAGTCGTTTTTACGTGATGCTTAAACAAAAAAAGCGTCACGGACAGAATGACAGAACGACAGAATGACAGACAGACAAACTTTTTTTTGAGGGTCGCATCGGATTCCCGGGTGCTTGAAACGGATAGAAATCGCAAAATTTTTGAATTCCAAGAAATGTACAGACAAAAGTCTAATTTTATTTATATAGATAACTGAACAGCACTTTGTCAAAATTTCACCCAAGTCCCAATCTGTGACTAAAATAACCGGTACTTCAATCTTTGGCTCATGCCCAATAAGTCTGGATGGCCCGGGGCCATCGCTAAGCAACGGGCCTGCTTATAAGTTGCCATCGCTAAAAATGAGTTTATCATTGAGGCCTGTTTTCCCCAGTCACAGTATTCTATTTTATTATTCTAAGTATTATAAATGTTATATTATTTTATTATTTTAAAACAATTTTTTTATACTTTTGTCGTACTAAAGAACTTTAGATGTAGGTAATCGTTTTGTGAATCGTGCGCCATTTTCTTTCATAAAAATTTATCCTAAAATTCGAACATTTTGCTCTGAATATAAAAGGTAAGTGAACGCTTATAATGTATTTAGAAATTCTAAAAATATGTATGTAAATCATGTTTAGTGAATAATTACTCATGTGTTATTTATAAATAAATTATTTTTATCAGAAATCGTATTACTTGAGTAGTTTTTATTCTTGTAAATAAGCATGACGTTGTGATACTATTTAGACAATTTAATTTTGCCAGTTGAGAATGTTATTTATCAGTTATATATGCCTTGATTATGTGATTAAGACTTACATCTGGTACAGTGCAGAAATACAGTAAATTATAAATTATTGATTTTTGCCCGTTTATACAGAAACTTCAAATGTAGTTAATATTTTGTACAAGCGTTCATTATGCTTGCTCAATTCCAAAGTTCGATTGAGAAAGCGACAAAAGAATAATATGTACTACATGAAATGTCTTTATTAAAGAATAATTAATTCAGGAATCGCGCTATAGAGCGTATTTTATCAATTTTCTCCAATATACAGGATATCCCGAAAACACTGACATGCGCTTTAATACATCATTTGCTAATCTTGAATTGTTTAAAATAACGTAGGAAATACGACTACGTTCATGAAATATTCATTATAAAAATGTCTTTCTCATTTGTGTATTTAGTTATTTTAAAGTATATTAAATATCCACTTGTGAAATAAGCAATCGTGAATCATGAGAGTAAGCGCTACTTTGTTTTTCCTTCAAATTATATGCATCTATTTTCTTTATGTAAATATGTATCATAGCAAACAAATTAATCATGAGTTCGTACTTGAATTAGTAACACAATTACTACTTAAAACTACATTAAATAACGTTTGAAAGCACTGGGAAGCTTAAGAAATGCCTGATGTATACGTGAAGACTCGAGCATCCGTAGGCCTCTTTGGATGGCTCATCAAAATACACGCGCAGGCCCGTTACTAATTGCGAAGGCCCAAGATGGCCTTGTGGTAGCGCGCTGGGCTTTGAATCCGCACGCTCAGGGTTCGGGTCTGGTAGTGGAGGAGGAATTTTTTTTTCAGAAAAACGGAAAGTTGGCATCCTAAAAACGAAAATATAATAAACAGAACGGACATTTTTTGAAAATTTTGCTGCCAGTCGTTTATTCAGTTTATCGGTTTCTTTTAGTTATTTCATCGGAGTCATCGGGAAACGATGATCGGCCTTACCCCCCCCCTCCGAGCGGACATTCTGTACCAGTTGCCGATGAAATTTCCCCTTTTCTGGATGGAAAGCCGTGATCGGCCATTGCTCCTTCTCCTCGGATTAAACTCACCTGCCTCTCATCGACCGATGGGTTATTGCTACTAGGGGTGTATGGTAGGGCCATTTTTTTCGAGGAGATTGGTCCTGCGGGTCCTGTTACCTGTACGTGAATTGTAAACGGTATGCGAGTCCTTTCTCAGCCAAGTCATTCCAACACTTCAACAGCGTGCATGTCTAGATAGCATCATTTTCATGCAAAATGGGGCTCATCTGCACATCGCAAAGCCAGTCCATCGACAAGGTACTTTATTTACAGGGTCAGCCAAATGACTTTAAATACATGAAAGAGTATGGATACATTCAATTCATTGAAAGTCTGTGGCCAATGACTGCTTTGGCTATCCCCAAAATCTCGCCAAATTAAGTGACAGAAGCAAATCTTTCACATTGAATCCAGCTTGGTCATGTCGGAAATATTTGGCTGGAAATCGCTAACCCTGAAGCATTTTATCACCTTCAAAAAAAATAAGTTTTTTTTTTTTTTGTTCTAATAGACGTGCAAGGAAGTCATGTGTTGTCCCGTTGCCTACGCAATACTCAAGAAAAGGCCTTGAAATGCGGCTTTCAACACTGGGGAATATGTAGATGGCGCTGTCTGGTCATGTAAGAACTGGTTACTCTATGAGGGCTATCTTTATATTCCTCGTACTTTTAGATTGGTACTTACGTATTATCCTTCCGGACCGCCAAGTCGAGCGGTTTTTCGCCAAGATAAATGCCGGAGCACATTTGACAAGAATATAGTTTGACGGGAATGTGGCAGCTGGGATAATAGTATGGAAGTACCTTTAGATTTCTTTATGTTATTTTATAATTTTAAATCCACATCGGTTTACGACGCAAACCAATATGGATGTTAAAGTATGTATCGCATGCATTAAATTGCATGTTATCTCTCTATATAAAATACGTTCTGACTGATTGACTTATTCAAATACTTGAACGACCAGACAAAACTATTGGAGATACAAATACGAAATTTTAAGAGCTTATTCATTTTTGTCCTTATTTCCTTGGCGAGAAATAGCAACCCGCCACTTACTTTTAAAATGGAATCTTTTGAAAAACGGCGAAATCCAACCGTTGATCCATCATTTTCTTTCAAAGAGCAATCAGAATTTTTACAATATGGTACACAACAGTGTACCATTTTCTCTAAATTATTTTTGCGTGCAATTTAATTATTTATCCGTACAATATAAAATAATAACGAATATACCACAGTAAATCAGTGGCGTAGCCAGAAATTTTTCATGGGGGGAGGGGGTTACAACTACTTCGACTCATATATGTATAGGTGTGTGAGATATTTGAGTGAAGAATATACATTTTGTATAGCAAAAAATTCCTCATGGGGGAGTTATGACCCCCCCTAACCCCGTACTTGGCTACGCCACTGCAGTAAATGTTTAAGCATGTTTAAACGTCTCGAAAACTTAACACATCGCATTGTTTACATTTAAACAGCCAGAAATCACAAACGTTACCAGGACATAAGAGGGCTTCTAACGCTCATTTTAGTGAAAAACACGACCTTTTCCCGGCCTTAAGTAGTATTACGTATTCAAGGGTTGTTCACATCAGATTTTTCAAATTGGAAACTTAAAATAAATAAAAAATAATAAAGATGATGAAGTAAGTGTAGTACTCACTAGTTTATGAAGATAAAAGCATATTCATATAATTTAAAACTCAAGACTCCTTTGAGGACAGCAACTATAGGAAGATTATTATTTCTTTTACTAATATAATTTGTTTCCCAAGGCAGACGATAAATTGGGTCATCGACACAGCGAATTCACATCCACGTAGTTTTCAGGGAAATTTTATTTCGCTGCTTCTCGTATCGTCTGCGTTTTTAGGATAAGGTCAGTGGTAAATTTTCATACTTTAAAATTTGTGCATGTGCATTATAAAATAAATACCATTTTAATAAGAGAAGCGAACGAGCGGAATGGACACTTGAATCAACGATGGCTGAAAATGCCTAGAAATGTATTAAAACTGAAAGAATATGGGTAGAAATGCCGCCTGCAGCTTTTTCGAAATTTTGTGGTTAGATAGAATCTTAAAATGTCCAGATCTAGCCGAAAAGTGGTAAAAATAGCAATTCTCTTTGAGTGTTTAGCACCTAAGCGATAAGATTTTTGAAAAAGGAATTGGGGACAAATCAGCGGGCTGTCCGAAATAAATTAAACATGATTGATTCTTAAAAAAAACATTATGTAGACAGTGGCGGATTTTGCTCTTGAGCGGCAGGGATGATCCCACGGGGGGGGTGGGGGGGTAAGCCACCCCCCCCCCCGCTTAAAATGCAGTCGGCAAAATTGCTATTCTGGACTTCTAAAACTCCTCATTCTAGTATTTACAAGAGTTTTTAATCGGCACTTTTCCTAACTTTTGTCCCTTTGACGTCCTACTTCCAGTACATACAACCATAGGCGCACCCACGGAGGGGGCTATGGGGGCTGAAGCCCCCCCTAAAGGTAGAAAAATGAAGGCCGTTAGGGGGCTAGTAAAGGTAGAAAAATGAAGGCCGTTAGAAGTGAAATGCTTTAAAAATATGAAAATTGTCGCTAATGAATTAGTTTTTTTTAGTTCTTTCTTTTTTTAATTGTCTTCAAATTATTTCTAACCAAAAAAGACATTTATTTTAAAAATTTTTTAAATAAATGCTTACTTACAGTTAGTTGAAACACTGTTACACACGGTTACAACGTCGCTCAAAAGATCAGATAATTATTTATGACTTTATAATGAGTTACATTGCTTGTGTTCTTTGGGACAATCAAGTGGTACCGAATATTTTGACGTTATAAGAGAGTTGTAACTAACCGAGGTCACTATGACCGAGGTCAGCAGTATGTGTATGTAGCCCAGCCCCCCCTAAACTAAAATCCTGGGTGCGCCACTGCATACAATCGAGTGAGAAATTCCTTGCATATTCGCATCAGTCAAAAGAAAGAAGAGGGAATGAATAAAGAGCACTCTTCACACTTGGTGGCTAGATACACCAAACTGAAAGTCGGAGAATCAGCTCTCTGCAAGTGACACCACATACGTCCCATGACACCTGTCTCGGCATTTTTCCCAAAGCCAATAGCTCACATGTCCATAGTAATCTAATTAAGAGTCTTCTGTGCACATGTCTATGGGAGAAATACTGAGAACGAGAATGTTCCAGTCTCATATATTGCACTGAGACAAACTATGAACTACCACTCTGCATGAATTAGTAATAAGTAGTGCAATGAGGCCGTAACTGGCCTGAAGCTGTCGCCACCCTTTGGTCCAGATCGTTCTTTTCTGGGAAATAGATGTATTTTCTTTGCTTCTTTGAAATGCATAGGAAAAAGAAATTCGCTTGTACAGTAGAAAATAATGTGTCCCCTATTCTTGTTAGCTCGGTTAACTGGACACTAACCGAGCCAAAGTCGATCAAACATATACTTAGAGGAGCCTTAGCATACCTTGATTAGAAGAAAACCATTTTTAGCTTTACGATATAATTAATACATCAATTTGGTAAAAATGAATAAATAAAAAAAATTTCTAGCATTTAACAAAATGAAGTAAAAGTTTGCTGCAGTGTTCATTTAAGACTTAAGACTGAAACCAGTTGTAAACAAAAACACGAAACTAGTTGTAAACAAAAGAAAACGATAAAAAGTGCAGTGCACAAAATGTGATATGTAGTTGTTTTAATAATGACTAAAAGAAGAAGCAAAATAACGGTCATGATGGAACGAGAATTCCCATACAAACTATTGGAGCTCCGTCAAATCCATTCTCCAAAAAAAAGATCATCGCCGATCAGGTAAACTATATATCTAGATTATATTTGTACTACTTTTTATTATGATTTACTTTCATATTATTCGTATAGAAATAACCCCAATTTTTCGTAATTTAATTTAATTTTAGAAAAATGATGGGTAAGTTATAATAAGAGATAAAATATAAGAGTATAGATCACACCGTTAAAATAGGAAGAGATGGCAGGTCAAATACTGGGGGTCGCGACCTTAGGAGCTTCAAAATTAATATATGCTTAATTTTCCATTTTATCTTAAATTAAAGCAAAAATTAACTTTTCGAGCTAGAATTACTTTCCTTATTCCAGTTTTTTTCCCTCCCTTCAAGCCTCACATTCTTTTTAAGTGTCTATTTTTTAACACTTTCCAAAGAACTTGAAATGTTTATGCTTTCGTCTGTCTGCCTACCCGTGCTCTAACTGCCGTAAATATGCATCGATCGAACTTTTATATAATAATGAAAATTACTATACCATGTACCCTATTGAAAAGGATGTAGTTACCATTTATAGTTCTTTTACAGGAGCACACAAAATAATTCTAATGCATTGCAGCTTATGGGCAGAGAATGTTTAGAGTGCATTTTAGAAGCGTTCATCATTTCAAGCAAAACAAAATTGGTATTTATTATTGAGGTTTATGAGAGCATTCTGTCCATCGGCATGGGTGGACGTAGAGTTGATACCTCTACAGGGCTCACAAAATACTCATAGATCACAATATTTTAGTTTCTTGTTGGCTTTAACCTGTTCACTACCGTCGTTGCTAAGACGCAATGGCAGAAATTCCTCCCTCCTGTATAAATCGTTGCTTCTCGGCATGGGTCTTTGAATGCCCTGGCATGGCCCAGTCATGCGCTTGTGCAAGGCTGTCGCCAGAGCAGAAACATTCTAAGACTCACGCCGGGGAGCAACGATGGACACAGAAGGGAGGAATCTCTACTATCGCGTCTTATAGCTACGTTGGGAGCGAACAGTTAACTGTTCGTCATGCAATAGCATTTTCCTGCCAACATCTAACTAAGAAAATCCAGTAGATTTATGTAGTATCATAATCTTAAAGTCCTAATTACTTATCTAAGTCACACACTAACTCAAAACACTTTTCGAAATTTTTTCACACATTAAATTTCGCCATCTATTCTATATATAATTTTTTTTTAAATATAATTTGATATGGCACGACACAGTTATGGTTTTTAAAATGAAAAGTTTGCTTTTTATAACAACTTATGTTTGAAATTTCAATCACACATAAGGTCGTGATACTAAAAATTGAATTTGTAAAAGAGCTCAGAAATGTTCGCAATTTTACAAAATGTCTTCTTTTTAGACAAAAAAAAAGTAGTAAAATTTTGGGACTTTCTCAAAAAATGATACAATTAAACGACTTGCCATCTAATTCTCACATTTTCAAGAATCCTTCACAAATGAGTAATCAATATAAGCACAAATCTTTATTATTGGACCAAAATACCATGGTATACTGGTTCATATTGAATGAATATACCCAGAGAGCGGTAATCTTTCAAAAATGGTGGGGAATAAATGTGTCGATTTTTAAAGCTTCAAAATTTAAGAGAACCAGGAGATTTTAATGCAAAATCGGGAGAACAGGAGAAACCATCAAATTCCAGTATAGAGTTGGCAGGTATGCAATAGTATATACGCAAATAAGACAGTGTTGGAAAGTGGCATGTTTTATACACAGTGCTCTCGGTATGGCTTCCTTTCCTTTTTTAAAGTAAAGGTAAAGACTCCATAGAGGGTCCCCCCCAAACTCATTTCCGCCAACCCAAGCCAGGACAGATAGTTTTGTCGCATATGGATAGGCAAATATTTTCTTCATTCCTGAGAGAATATTTTATGACTAAATTAAAAGTTATGAATATTTTATGAAAATTTAATTTAACAGAGTAACCATCCCTACCCAACAAAAATGTGGATTTTTCTTGGCAAGTGATAATAATCGAGCCTTTTTGTGGAAAATTCCCCCCCTTTTACGTACGACCTCTGCAATTTATTCATGTTAATTCGCTTTATTAATGTAAAAACCAGATTGATCATTAATGCGTAAATAATGTGAATCCTCTGCAAGTCGAACTTTTGCGGCTCCCTCTGTACAACTGAAAGAGGTATTTATGCTGTTTCTATGTTATGGGCATGTTTTGTTCCTTGGAAAACTGTCTAATATAGGGAGGTGTCCAACTTGGGAACTAAATCGGCAAATCTATTATTTCAGTCGGCAATTTACCTCTCTTCACCCCACCCAAGATTTTCTTCTGGGATCGGCCCTGTTGAGCGGCCCGAGGCGCAACTCAATTTTGAGGACCCCTCCTCAAAAAAAAAAAAAAAAAAAAATCACTAATTCCTTTACATTATTACTAATTATTTTAAAATTTTTGATTCCTTTTATATCTAGTTTATGTCTAAAAGCCAGGGACTGACTTTCACTATAACACTTTTGTGCCCAGGGCACTTTTCAGATTTTGTCTCCTTTAGCTGGTTCAATTTTTGTGTCCCTGTATATCGTGTTAAACTCAATTTTTTGGCTTATTTCTCCATGTGTGCCCAGGGCACGTGCACCAAGTGTCCGTCCGATAGTCAGGGCTTGCTACAAAAGGAGTATTAAAATTTTAAAATAATTTTTATGTTTATAGATTTGTTCATCTTAAAAAACATTTTTTATCTCAATAATTTTTGTACTACGTTTCACTTTTCATGATTAACACTAAATAAACATCAGCATACCTCTAAGTATAACCCAGCAACTGCAGTTTTATATTGATTATTTTTCGCTGTTACTTAATTACGTCGAATTGCTTTTTGTGGACCACTGGCATATGTCTTGTTTCAGTCATGAAATTTTTGACTACTTAACAGGTACTTTTGAAGGTCAGAACAAGGGAAACTTGATCAGAAACATGACTTTGACATCACAAAGTTCAGAAGAATTCTTTACTTGGATAAAATGAACCAAAAATTTAACATTCCTTCAAGAACATATATTTATAAATATTTAAATATATTCATAAATTTCACGTTTGGAACTGCAAAACTAAGCAGTTTAATAGTAAACTTTCGGTTTAGTCTAATTTTTGTGTTTATTCAAAATCTGTCAATAAGTTTAGGACTATTAATAATGGGTAATTATAGGTATGAATAATATATATACACACACACACACACATTATTCTATATTTTAAATAGAATGAAAAAAACTAAACTTTAAAAAAAGACAAGACTTAGAGAAATTAAAAAAAACAATACTTTAAGTAGTTAAAGTACCAGAAATATTATTGACTTAAAAATAAATTCCACTTTATAATGGGTAAATGGGTATGCTCTAAGCTTCGGTCCTAGGTTTATTATTAATGTTTAGCATTTTCATCTGCGACTATAAAATACATGCCGTATTTATAATATAGTTATCATAAATGTTTTTTAGCTGAAAACAAAAAATTAAATTAATCATCATTTGTTTTTTAAGTTTTTAATTAACTGTGTATGACATTCCAGTTCAAAATTTGTCTATGAATTTTAACCCACTATCATTCGATCGAGCTGAATCTTTGCACGCATATGACATTAAGTCTAAGACGCTAAGTATTGCTTTCTTTAATTTTTCAATACTTTTTTTTAACTATCAAATATCTCCCCTCAACCCCCCCCCCCAAAAAGTGTTATCGCACATGTATCAGCTCATATCTTTTTAATTATTAGTCGGCAATTTTTTATCATTGCATACTCGGAAAGTTTCGATTCCAAAAAAAGAATAAAATCGGTTATCTCTAGCTTAAATATTTAATTTTTAGTGATTTTTCGAAAGAAGATAAATTATTGTTTCCAATTTCTTTTACATCGTGACAACCAACAACAATTATATATTCTAGGTATATTTGAAAATTTCACTGAATACAGAGTGTCCTTTCCTAAATCATTTAAATGAAGAACGGCTGAAAAATATAAAATATTTAATTTTTGACAAATTTTTCAATCTCAAGCTGTAGAATAAAGCGGTTCAGGCTTTTCTCTTTTAAAATGAGAAATATTCTTATCAGACTGTACACTTTTTGATTTGGGGGGGAGGGGCGGCAATCTATAAAGCAGGTGTATTTGAATGTCCTACTGCAATACCAGCTACTGAGCCGCAATCTGATTCAGTGCGGCCCAACCAGTGGCTGAGCGCATAGCACTCTGAACTGGGAGACGGAAGGTGCCTGGTTCAAAACCAGGTCGCGTCCGCCAACCTAATCGTTAGGAATTTTCCGTGGTTTCCTCCAAAACTTAGCGTAAATAGGGGTTAAAATCCCTTAGAAAGACCCCCAAGGGGAGCACCCACACCCATTGGCATAGATCCCACTTGTGGATAATTGGCCGTAATCCCCCAACACAACTAATTGATTCCGGATAGGAAAAAGGCATAGGGACCCTCTGCACCTGTATTTTTTTAGATAAAATATAGCAAGAAAATTAAAACAATGCAAAAAATCTAGGAATTTTTCTTGGAAAAAGTGGACAGTTGAGGGCCCTAAAATTCCAAGGAATGCTGCATGAAAATACCAGGAACTTTATTGAACAGCTCAGGAAAGATCCACTGATTGCATATTGTTCAGTAAAGTTCTTGGTATTTTCGTGCAACTTTCCTTGGAATTTAGGGCACCTCAGCTGCCGGTTATTTTCAAGGAACACAAGAGAATTTTTTTTTTAATTAAAAAATTTTTTTTTTTTTTTACAATTCTAGTCATTTTTAAGTGAACTGCCTGTTTTTTAAGGTCGTGAGACCACTATTCGGTTAAGTGACGGGTTCAACGAAACAGTAAAGTTTTCAAAGGGAAATGTATACTTTCTGTATAGTATTTGTAAGTCTAACTTATCCTATTATATATTTTTACAGTGAAATACGGAATTAAAGCATCAATTACTTTTAAACTAAAAGTATTCGTATTAAAGTATTAGTTTAGATTATGGTCCAATGCTGTGAAGAGGAAAGGGAGTCACCAAAGAAAAGAGTGTTCAAAAGCGCTTTCTACTCTAGAAGCAATCCTGAAACTATGAACAATGTCTCTTGAACAGATATTTACATATAGTTTTTTTCTTTCTGAAAACCGAATTTGGAGGCCCCTTAGAAATATGAGGCCTGAGGCGCGCGCCTCATGCGCCTATTGGGAAATCCGCCACAGTGTGTAGAAGTAATTACTTTAAGTGAAATTTTGTCACGAACTGCTGCTTTACATTTTGGGGACAGGGTGAAAAAAATCCTGAAAATGGACGATATCGATATGACGTCATTTTTCCACCAACACGTGACCTTTTGGCTGAATTGATGAGTGGCCCTGTAATCTGATTGGCTGAAGTGTATATTTTCCATCCACACGTTGCTGAAATAGCCTCGTCTCAGTATAAGTTTTAATATGTTAGCACTTTTTAATGGGAATCTTTGGAGAGATATCTTTTTGCAGTCATGTACAGGTTCCAGAGAGTTATTGAAACATTCGTAGACAGCACAATACAGAGGTATAATTATTATTTTTTTGATTTTGCGCTTATTACCAGGAGTCCAGCACATAAGCCTATGGAGAAATGGTTGTTTGTTTTCCACCGTCACGTGACTTTTATAGCCTCGAACCCAAGGAGGCGATATCCTCCATTGGGGTTGTGTGGGTGCTTCGGTGGTGTCGTGTGGTTGTGGTTGTTGTAGCAAAGCTACTCCTTTGAGTGACGTTACGTGAGTCAACATTCACATTCAGCAGATTCTGTCGCACTTTCTACTTTCAAAAATTATCAAAGTATTTCGAATGAAATTCTCTAATCGTAATCGTTCCGTACCTAGTTTCGGTTTGTTTTGTCCCTGGTTTTGTCTATAAAAAAACTGAACAATTTTCAATTTACAACAACTACTTTCAACACCTTCATTGTAAGTAACTAATTGTGAGTGTTTTAATCATATACTTTCTTTTGTCTTCATTAAAAATGTTGCAGTTTGCTCAAGATAATTTGACAGGGCCATGCCCAGGAAAAACCTGGGGAGTGTAAAAATTTCGGAGGGGTTCCACATGGTAAAGAAAGCGGAATTTTTCAGAAAAAGCATTGGCGTCGCAGTCTGTAAATTATTGGGGGGGGGGGACCAAAGGCCAAAGACGTATTCAAGAGGGGTCGTCCGGTCTCCTACTCCGAAATTTTGATTTTTGTTACTAAAATGATAATGATATAGTCTTTTAGTGAAAAATTTTGCCTTTTTTGTCGTTAGGACCCCCTCCGAAATTTTTGGACTCCTTCCAAAATGTTTTTCCGGATATGTGCCTTCCAAAGGCGTAACTTAATAAGGGCAAAAGTGGTCAATTGTTTGCTCCCTTCCCAAATTCAATGAATTCAGATTTCACCTATTTGAAAATTGTAATTCCCTCCCCCCCCCCCCCCACCCTCAATGTTACTCTCCCTATCGCGCCAATGGGGAGAGGGACGTATAATAAAATACCATTTTTTACTATACACAATCTTTAACGTCTAAGCCAAACTCTGCCATTGTAACTAGACAAGGGTACCGTTTGGGGGTCCACGCCCTCCCCCAACTTCTTTGAATCTTTCTGGCAAATAAATTACTATTTGTAAAAGTGTATTAAAAACTACCACATTGGAGCATGAACCTTAGGTTGGGATGAGTGTATAAAAAAAGACAATTTTGCTATTCCAAAGTGTATTATAAAGCAGAATATTACCTTTCAGCAATACCTTTCCTTTTTTTTTGGGGGGGGGGTGGAAGTCTCCTAGTCCCCTTCCCTGGATCCCCTACTGGCAACACTGGGTTTATCATAACTACTTAATTTCTTTTGATACTTATTCTTACAACATGGGGGGGAAAAAAAACCCTAAGGATCTTACAGTTCCACCCCCATTCCTCAAAACAATATGTCAGGATACGCACTGGAATAAAATAATCTACAAATAAGTTCTTAGCTTCTGTTTCTAAAGCAACAACAATAGTTTCACTCAGCAATGTTTCGTCTTTTTTAGTCTTCCATCTTTTCTATGAAAAACTCTCAATATTGTGCAATTTTAACTTTTTCGGAGGACCCATGGGACCCATTAAGAGAAATGAGGAATCGTAAAAAAACTTGTGATGCTCTATAAAAGAAGAGATATGACGACTGATCACATCCTGTAAATTCTACCGGTCAGTAACGAAAAAGTACTTTTCCCTATTAATTTCCAAGAAAATATTACCCACCCATGTAAATCCCCCCAGCCTTCTGTCTTGCTCTGACTATTCATATACCCAGATCTATGGTATATGAAGGTCTGTGTTTTTATTCCTTTGAAGGAAATGGATGGAAGTCTTTTGTGAGGCATCTTCGAGTGTTCGGACATGGCAGAAGGCCGAAATTTGAACTAACCTCTCTTCTCGATATCAAACCAAAGAACAACTTCGCTTGGTCTTTAAAAGAAATTATGCAGATAAGAAGAATAAACCTAATGCCTTGGGCAGACAGCAAGATAAGAAATCCTCATGTGAGGTTCTTCATAGGGGAAGCATCCGACTACAATACTGTATTGTTCGGCAGTCTTTAAAAAAAAAGTACCCACCTCGGAATGAGAGAAAAAGTTGCTTTGGGATGTGACTTTGGCTATCTGTTTTCTTTTTCTTTTTTTTTAACTGTTAAAGCATTTTAAATGAAAATTACACAGTATTCCGCGGTCCCCCTCTGTCACCCCTAGTTAAAACATTGGGGGAGACGCGTCCCCTGGTCCCAGTGTTGGGCAAATTTTAATTGTAAGGACAATTAAAGATTAACAATTGATTAATTGTGGCTGTAACTATTAAAATTGATCAACTGTAATTGTCAAAAATGGAAATTAAGTTTTTTAATTGTTAATTGTAGTAGCAGCAATTAACAATTAATTGTCAATCGTCATTTGCTACAGTTAACAATTAATTAATTTTCAATTGTTTTATGAATTTAAATAAAAACTAACAATTAAAATATGACTCGTGTGGATCTCTTCATTTTTAGCGACAAAAAGTAGGATATGTCCATTCTCGAGGTCCCATAAATCACTGCACTAAAATTCATCAAAGTCTGTTCAGAGGATAGGCGTGAAAGGTAACAGAGACAGGCTTAATAATATAGTTTGGGTTGAAACGCATATTAATAAAAAGTAAGACTAATATTAATAATCAACAATAACTTAATTTAAACATGATTAGACAGGTAATGAATGACAGGTTTAATTTCTTATATAGATTTCATTTTAATAAGACTCTCTTTTTGAACATACTGTCGGACAATTTGTGGCTATTCGGCAGATTTGTCATTGTCGCAAAAGAAAAAAAAGGCGCTCAACTGCAGCTGATGATGGTAAAGGTGTGTTGTATTTTATAAAAACATTTTTTTATCTCGGGATATCTAATGAGGAGTTACAAATCGTGACTTAATCGTCTGCAAGTAAATGCGACATTAAAAGTTCTGCTTTAGTTGTTGGTGCATCGGAGGAGCTTCGGCTTGTTTCTGTCACTGAAAATGAGTTGGAGTCAGCGTCAAAATTTAAAAAATGCGTTCTTGGGTACTTTTTTTATTGCCACTGTTGCTACTACATATTCATTCATTTCAGGGGCGTACCCAGAAATTTTCCATGGGGGGAGGTTATGACTACTGCAACTCACATATATGCATACATGTGTGTGATAAGGGAGTGAAGAATATACATTTTGTATGGCAAAAAATTCCTCATGGGGGGGGGGGGTTTATGAACCCCCCCCCTCTCCTTGGCTACGCCCCTGATTCATTTGTTTGGAAATACTGGTTTGAAAACTTTTAGAATTTTTGTACGATCTGCTGGCTCTAAACAAGCTGACTATTTATTTTTAAATCTGGGGTATGATAATACGGCAATAATCGCATTTTCCACTTCAGGAGTGCTGACATCAGTTTTTCAAACCTTTTTTTGACACCCTCTCTGTATGTCTTGATCAACAGCAAAAAGAAAAGTTTTCTTTTCAATTTTCAGTATTTTTAAGTTAGTGCCAGAAGGCAGGACAGAACTATTCCGTAGTATGCGTTAGTTTCACTTGGCATAATGTTTAGGGCTTCTGCTACTGGCGCAATACATGTGAAATACTCGTGTATGTAATTAATTCGTTCACTTTGATAGCATTTTTTATGTTCAATGACATGTATAAAAGCAAGCTTTTTTTTCTTTAATTTTGAAAATTTGCTGTAGCGTATACAAACTATATATAAGTAAGTTAATTATTAGTTTCTATTGTTTCATAGAATAATTAAAAAAGGTAATTGCAATTATTTTAATTGCAAATGATGATTAACATACATTAGTCCAAATAATTTAATTTTAATTGATTTAATCACAATTACTTTTTTAATCAACTAACACGTCGATTAAAAAATTAATTGATTAACGCCCAACACTGCCTGGTCCCCATAGCTTGCGACGCCCATGAGAAAACGACTTCATCATTATTATTATTCAACAAAAACGAAATTGTTTTTTGGAGGGGAAGGGGAGAGGTGTCGGACCCCTAGACCAACCACCCTGGGTATGGTCTTGTGATTTGAGCATTGAAAAGTAAAGATTAACTTTGATTTTAGAATGCCATATTGGATTAAGAGCCTAATTTCTTATGTCGAACTTAAATATTATATAGAGTTTTTGCCAATAAATGCTTCATGTTGTGAATAATAATAGTATCGAATATTTCTTTCGAACTGCGTGTCTTTCAAAAGGTGAATGAGTTATTCACAAAATTGACATAGGAAATTTACCTTACACTCATGAATGTCGCATGATCGGCAGCGAACGTGTTTAAAATTCATGCAACGAAGGGTTAAATAGGAAAATCAAACGTCATAGTATTTTGTAAAATTTTGGAAAAGTAGTTGGGTATACAGAAATAAGTATGGTCTTAATATATTAATAAAATTATAGATCTGTCTTTGAATTTTTAATTTATAAATTGTTCACTCAATATCTCTTGCCAAATTCCTTTTTTGCCTGGTTATTGTATCAGAATTGTGTTGCATTGAATACTGTGCTCAATTTAGTTTACTGAAAGTTTTAAAATAAATATATATTTTCAGTTCCAACAACATTAGTTTTACACAATTGTGAATTAATCTGTTTCATTTTAGTGCACTTATGTCTGTTTGTTTGACAAATTGATAAATATTTCAGATCAAGAAGAACCACGTAATAAATGGATCCATACGATGGTTTTGACACGGATCGTAAGTTATTTAAATCTTATTGTTAAACAAAATTCAGAATGTCCCTTCACAAACTGTATGATGCCCTTTAAAAATGGTTACTTATAACAGTCTGAAACATTTAGACATAGTACAGCTTAATATTTTTCCTGATGAAAGGTGTGTTATCTAAGTTTGTGATGCCATTTATGTGCTTAAATATGTCACCTGGAAGTTGTGCTAGACATACATTATGCATTCTGAAAGTAATGCGTATTTTCTGGGAAAAATAGATCTATTGATCCTATCGGTACAAATGGTGAAAATTCTTCAAAATAGTCCCTTCTGCATCAGTACACTTGCGAAGACCACTGAAAGCTGCTACCGAAGGATTTTATTTGTGTAGTTTTAACCTTTTAATAAATTCTCACAGTTTACTTTTTTTGCATGTAACTAGGCCTGATTTACAGATTTGGAGGACCAGTCACATGCTATAAAGATAACTAAAATTCATAGATACCCTGATTTTGAATGTTTACCTGAGGCAAGAATAAGTACCCATTTATATATATACCTTGCCCACTGGATATTTACCCAATTCGCATCCATAGTAAAAAAATTCTCACCTATTTTTTTAAAAATCTCACTCAGTTTTGGGGAAAGGGTGAGAAATTCTCACCCACTTTTTTCCCATAATGAAAACTTTGAAATTGTTTTGTTTTGAAACATATAAAATAAAATTAATACTTCAAATAAAATTTAGGAGGAAATATTGTCCTCTTTTTATTCATAACTACAGGTATCAGTACAAATTGCTAAATGTATAAGTATTAAATGTTATACTTCTAACACAAAGTAAAAGATGGCAGCATATAATGTGCCCAACATGAACTAGCCACTCGTGCTAAAGACTGAGAATTATTCATTTTACAAGCTGAAACATGTTGCTTTGATGCAGTGTTGTTGACTATGTGAGTGCTCCAAGGCTTAAGGCTGTTCTACCTCAAAACGGAGGATTTCGGTTGATTTTCGACCAAGATAGGGAGTAAACTTATAATCACATAACTTTGAGAATTTTCAGAATGTTTCCTCTAAAACTAGAATAAGAACTGACATTGCGATAAAATTTGAAAAGTTATTTATTTTTTTTAAAAATATTATTAAACTTGACACTTTTTTAGAGAAAACGCTATTTTCTCGAATTTTACCCAAGATTAGAAATAAATTTACGATGATATAATTATGAGAATTTTCAGAATGTTTCCTCAGAAACTAGATTGGGAACTAACATTGAGATAAATTTTGAAAAACAATTTAATTTTTTTTTAAAATAGTGAAACTTGGTACTTTTTCAGAGGAAAACGTTTTTGATAGACTTTCACTTAAGATGAGAAATGAACTTATGATGCTAGAACTATGAAAATTTTTAGACTGTTTCTTCAGAAACCATACTGTGAACTGAAACAAATTTCAAATTTGAAAAATTATTAAACATGCCACTTTTTCAGAGAAGTCTGCTTTTTGGTTAACTTTCACTACAGATAAAAAATAAACTTACATTCCTAGAACAATGAAATTTTTCAGAATATTTCTTCGGGAACTGTACTGTGGACTACTGCAAATTTAAAATCTGAATAACCAGTCAGTTTTCATAAAAAGAAAGAAGGAAAAACACTGTTTTTTAAACTCAAATTCAAAATTGGCTGACTGAAAAATTTTCTTTCAAAAGTAACTTTGAAGTATAAATTTATAGATGTATTTAAGAATGTTTTGGGGCCAAAAATGTACTGCATTTTGCTTTTTACAAATTTTATAACTGAAACTCGTAATTGTTTATAAAACCTAATGAACATGACTTCTGATCAAGATTTAAAATAAAATTACAGTAGAAAAGCTACTGAAAAATTTATAATGCTTCTTCTGAAACTACTTTACGATGCTTTATGAACATTAAGTTTATTGGAGCAATTTAATTTAAAAAATAAGTAAATAAATGAAGATGATATTTCAGATGGAAATTCAAAGAATTTCAGCAGTTTTATTGCGTTTCAATCGAATTTCATTTGAAAAAAATCAACTCGCGCTGATCTCTAATACTTACAACAACATTTTACATCAAGAAAAGTCCATTTTATCGTTTTAATTTTAAAGTTATAATTATATTTCTAAAATTTTTCAGAGAAATTCTAAAAAATACAGCTAACAATTGTGTCCATTACATGAATAAAGATGGCGCGACATGTATGCTTGGACCCCCAAACCACCCATATTTCAAGCTTTTCCCCCTAGTCCCCGATTCGACTTTCGCTCGTCAGGTTAAACAGCCTTAAGCAAGCACAGAAAAAATCACATAAATGCAAAACACCCACAATATTTTAAGAAACAGTTACATTTGTAGAAAAAATTCTACCAGTTTTCTTTAGTAAAAAGATCTTTTATCAGATTTCTCCCCTAAGATTCAGATATTTCTCTGTTGTCTCTGATCAACATATGAGATGATGGCCAGGTTTGACTATTTGACTTTTAAGGTGAATTCCTGGTCAGGCATAGCGAGTATGCCTGACCAGGCTTACTCGCTATTTTACAATCATCTGGACCAGTTCATTTAGAAACTGCTTTATATAAAACCTTGAAATTTGGTGAATAGGTATGAAAATGATCATTTATAAAATGACATAAATTAAAAATACTGAGAATTTATTTTTCATTTTAAACCCTTCCGTCAATGCCTGTGCAGTGGTGCCATCTGGAGAATGAGGCATTGACATAAATATTTCAAATTAAATATAAAATGTATCAAGCTCTATCTTCTCGGGCTTTTTATTTATGTCATTTTATTAAATAATCATTTTTGTACCTATTCACTAAATTTCAAGACTTTATACAGAATAGTTTATAAATGAACTGGTCCAGATGATTGTAACATAAAGGATATAGGGACTGCTCATTACTAGGACTTCCTCTTAAACAAAAGGTACAATAAAGCAAAATTAAGCCTGTACTGTTTATAACTTGATCAGATATTTTGTATATTGAAGTTTGTTAGTAAACACTTAGGTGTAACAATCTATCTTTTATTATATTAATGCCAGTGAGAAAACATTCTGCGGCTTTTCAAAATAACCATTATGCAAATGATACTTTTGTTTTTAAAGAAAGAAAAAAAAGTATTATCAAAGCAGCTGACATGACTTGTTTTCTTGTTTTCTCAGTCATAGGAGAAGCACCCTGTGAATTTTGTGGAGACTTGTGGCCATTGGCTTTATTGACTGAGCATCAGGTACTTACATTGATTATGTCATTAAATTAATAAAATTACAAATGTTGAATTCTGTTGGAAGTTTAAAGAAAAATTGGACTTTACTTTGTCAGTCTTATCTGCTCTAATATACTTGGATTTCCTTTGAATGTGAATATGTGTTTCGTATATCCCCAAAAAAACTTTGCTCCTCGGGGGCTTTTCCCATTCCTTTCAATATTAATAGAGAGTAAGTGAAGGGTGTAAATGCAAAACTCATATTCTCCACTTAAAAAAATTAGTTCTTAGACAGATGCAAAAACTTTTTAGCAAACATACCGTAATTTCCGGAAGAAACGCCGCATCAGCATAAACGCCACACTCGAAGAAAATAGGCCAAGAAAAATTAAAACTGTACAGAAACGCCGCATTGGCGTAAACGCCGCACTAAATTAAATTGCATGCACATGACCTTGAACCTCACAGTTGGAAAATTTTGCTCTGTGTCATGATGTATGGCATTTCATTTAAGAGAAAAAAAAATGAAATAAAATCATAATATAAAAATAAATTAATAAGAAATATGAAAATGTACTTACGTTCATGAATTTTGATAATTATCCGTTAAAGAAGTCCATATATACGTAACACTGATACTATGTTACTGCGAAAAAGGATCCAACAAAGAAAAAACAAAATGAATGAAAGATGAAAATTTCAAATTTTACTTTTGCTAAGAGAAATCAGAATTTACATTATGTGAAGCCGCCAAAGTCTGAATCTTCCGTATCAGAATTAAATAAATTTAGCATATCCTGATCTAAATCAAGATCCAAGTCTGCGACATCGTCAAAATCATTATCTGGGGGTATCATAGATTTTGTTGTATTGTTTTTGGGGGATAATGTTTTTTACAAATCAAAAGCAGTAATTTTTATTTTAATTGTTTTAACCATTAATTATTTATTTTCTTAATTCTTGTAATTAACTTGGAAGTTTAATTTAAAT
>JAWZYV010015313.1:0-17500 GCA_038373885.1 Cheiracanthium punctorium
GCAATTTACACATTGCTTTATTTATATAGACTAGCCGCCACCGGCGACCAGTTGGTTCGCCATCTTAATAAATCTTGTTCGGAGAGAATCCTCTTCCTCACTGGCTTCCTTGTCACTGAAATCCTCTGATTCTCAATGGAATTTAAAATTAAGGTGATATCAAACAGGTCATCGTTATTGATGAGTGTGATTAAACACAATTAAAATTGATATTTCTAACAATTTTCTTTCTGGATGTAATGCATTAGAAATAGATTGGAAAAAGCTGCGTAGAAAACTGTACGGTTCGAACTGAAATAAAGTTTAAAAACTCATTCAGGTTTATAATTCATAATTCAAGTATCAAAAGCAGACGATAAATAGCGCTTGGCGCTAGAATCACATCTTCTCAAAATCGCACATCAACCCTATTATTTTTCGCCAAATTAAAAATTTGCACATTTATTTTTGGAAAATTTCAATATTCTAGTTTTCTTTTGAGTATAAATCATTTCATTCATGCTCTGATTTCACATACACACGGTAATTTAATTAAAAAATAACCTTACAAATAATTTAATCTAAAAAAAATCGTTATTCTTTTATTTTTATTTCAAGATTGTAAATAACACCGCAAAAGTCTTAACACCGCAAAAGTATAATTCTTAAACTTCTTGACTGTCTTTTGTTGACAATACCTGTGGCATCGCTGTGTCTGAGTATTGTAAATCTTCTTCGTGTGTGGGCTCCCCTTTTGCACTACACTTAACGCCTTCGTTTGGGCGTACATGACTTTATTTCTTTCATTACCAAACCTGGACATGGCCTCACATCAGTTAAAACTCTGCTGAACTTTCTATCACACGGGTTTACTATACGTTGGCTAGTTTTTATCTTCCATAGTTGCTTATCCTGCTCATAGTTTTCTTGCTTACTCTCTGTTGACTAGGAATATTCTGCTGTTCTTCGTTTAACTCTCTCGCCAATCCCCTGATCATTCTTCTTTTGAATTTGATTTCTAATTAATCAGACCCTTATTGACCATCCTAGCTAAGGGTCTGACAGCCACCACCATCGTGTAACATTTAATCATGTAAGAACTAAAATAAAATTTTATTTCATCTTTCTACTTTGTGTTTTATATTTGTATCGCAAGGTATTCTTGGACTTATTGCAATTTACTTCAACGCTACTACTATACGAAATATCTTCTTCAAAAGTAAACTTCAAATATTTTAACAACGCCCCAAGTTGAACATCGCAACAACCGGCGTATAGCATAGCATGACATACCACTTGTTGTTGTTGTTGTTGTTGTTGCACATATTCGGATTTGTGTGCTTGCTCACGAGGAACCGCTTATAAATCCACGTCAAAGAAAGGACAAACACAAGGGGGGGGTCAAATGCCTTGGGGGAGGACTTTTCTGGGTATCTAGCGCGTATTCACGTTACATCTGGAGAAAACCGCCCAAAACTCCAGACCGCTAGACCGACGGCCCCGCGAGAGGACAGAACCCTGTTCCTCCACTTGAGCCATCTCCCAATGTCAGTGGGTTTAACCACTGTGCTACACATTGGTCGACATACCACTTGCGGACTATCATCTACTTATGTAAATAAACAATGCCTTTTCTTCTGTGCACTTTCCCGCGGAGGCGAAGTAGGAAAAGCTATTGATGACTTTATCGCATCAAAAGAGGTATCCTGTACTGCTGGCATCCGTGCGCTACCTGACCGTTGGCAGTATGTGACTGAGAGTAAGGGAAATTACCTCAACGAATAAATGTATTACAGAAAAAAACACTCAAAATACTGGTGTTAAAAGATAAAATAAATAATAACTTTTTGTAAAAAACACGCATAAAATGATACTTATAACAATATACGATTTCGACTGAAAATTTATTCAGTCTTCATCAGTCGTAACCCATCGTCTCACTAAACAGTGGGAACTGCAAAAGATAAACAAATATAAGCATGTTGCAACTTGGAAAAAAGAAAAAGAAGGGGGGAAGGGGGTGGTTTAAAAAAGAAAGTAGAAAAGAAAAAATATAGACAAACAAAAATAAATAATTAAATATATAAAAAGCAAAAAAGAACACACACACACACAAATAGAAAACAGAACAAACAACAGAACAAGAAACAAAAACAACATAAAAACACAAGTGGTAGTATAATTAATTAATTATTTTTTGCACATACAGGACAACACTTTTTGAAAAATATTATTATAAGAAGATAATGATAAACATAAAGGAAATACAGAAAAAATACACACAAAAACAAAAACAAAATAAAAAGAAAGAAATAAAAAAAGAAGAAAAAGAAAACTAGCAGCAGAAGGAAAAGGAGGAAAGAGGGGGGAGTAGAGGAAGAAAGTAAATAGAACGTGACAGCAACATTTTCCAAGCAGAATGAACAAAGCGACTGATGAAGACGGAATAAATTTTCAGTCGAAACGATCGTACCTTGAATAAAGGTATTATAATAAATTTTAAACTGCATATTCACTTCTTTGATACGCTCTTTAAAACTTATTACTAGACCCAATACATGAAAAGTCACATGAACATTTAATAAATTTTTTCCTCAGCTCCTGAGCAGAAAGTCAAGATGAAATTTTTTCGGGGTATAGTGATATACCATCTAAACAACATATAAAAATTTAAAACATGTGTTTCTGATCAAACGTGCCGAAAACAATTCATGGTTAACAAATGCAATGCTTATTCATAAACTAAAGAAGATATTCAAATTTTGATAACATTTTAGAGCTTAAAAAGTTACCCCTAGAAACAAAATTTCACTTCAGTAACTTCGCTTCAGTAAAAGGTAAGGATTTATTTAAGAAATTAAAAGAAAAAATAGCGCATCTTGCAAATAAACTTAAAAATTTGCATAATTATGTTCGCGATGAGTAACTATCGTAAAACTTTCAAAATTTAGATTTGGAGTTATTGAGTAGTGAAACATCCTCCGATTTCGTGAACACCCAAAGTATTTCTGGATCACGCTTTCTATTTTGTTTGTAGTTCATGCATTAGATCGGTGTTCGCAAGAATTCGCAGCCTGTGGAACAGATCATTTGCGGAAAAAAAGTAAACGCATAAAAAAAACAGCAAAATTGAATATTATTTTTTTTTTTCAGAGACACTCATTTTCATACAGCAGAGTTCCTCAGGAACCTTTTTCTGACAACACATTAGAATTTAATACGGATTAGCTAATTTTTGAATGTGTTTGAGCTAATGTTGAGATTTTACTGAATTTTTGCAAACCAGTATACAAGAATTCAGTGCACAGACATGCTATTTAAACGTGTTTTAGCTTCTTATTGCCTTAATACTGTTATACCTTTCTAACGGGACTAGTATTATATAATTAACATGCAATTTAATGTGCCTAAAATAAAGCAATAAATTAATAATTTCTTTCCCTAAATGAAATAAAACTGCTTTCTTTAAAAAAATAATTCTGATTATGTTGGAACACACACATTTCTCAGTAATAATTTTGGAGTATATTTTCATACAAAAAAGTTAATTTTTTTTAATAGTCTCTAAAAGAGTAATAAATAATTTAATAATTTCGACTTAATTATTATACATGTGACTTTACAAATAAGTCAAATTTGTTTTGCTTCTTTCTCTTTCTTTGCCTGAACTTCATTATCCTTAATTTATGGACATGAGTGTATTACATTTCTTGAATTACTATGACAACCATAGTAAAAAATTAGAAAAATTCTTAATAGTAAATAATTAAAAAAGTAGTTAAAGTAATAAATATTCATAAAGATCTGCTAATAAAAAAATTACACTGGTTCCAAGCTAAAAATGAATTCCAAAAAGAAATTAATGCACTACAACTAAATTTAAAACTATATACTATATAAATTCTAATCTATTAAATACACTCAAAATTATCTTTTTTAAAATACAAGATATGATTTTCTATCAACTGCTATTACATTTTGGTAAAATTAATTTGTAAATATCGCATATAAAATTATCTTTAACAAACAAATATTTAAAAAATTTATTTGTTGAACAATAATGTTTAATTTCCGAAACAAGATATAATCGGTGTTAGCTATCAAGCATATTTGATTTCTACTTCTGGGCTCTGGATATTTTACGTTGACACCATAAAAACATTTAAACAAGTTATCAAAAGTCTTTAAAGGACATTGGCTAATTTCAACTACGTGTTTGTCCAAAACTAAGAGTGTATTATTGTAGTGGAATATTTCTCCTGTACATAAAACGTACGGTCCTGTCTCAGCAATGTTTTCAACAGCCTCATCCAACGCGCCATTTCCCTGTAAAGGGAAAAAGATTATTTTAATATATCACAAAATATTGAAAACATTTCTTTTAATGCTGTGTGCTTCACAAAAACATCTAAATAACTATTTTGTAACTTTCGATAAGTTTTAAATGACTGTAATTTTACCCCGATCTATCTGAATAGCACATCAGATCGGAACTTCGTCTTTTGATCTTCTGAAATTTGAACGACATACCATTTAATTAAACATAACAGCATTTTGCAATACAAACGGCAATTCTTTTAAAAATTAGTGTGTAACTCATTGCTACATTGTTTCATTATAATAAACATTAATCTTAAAGCTGCTCACATGAATTGAATTGCTCATAATATTAATACATAAAATCAGTATCTCAAAAAAGGAAACACATTCCCCGTTTAGAAAGATAATGCACAGCACAGCTTTCTTTATATGGTGTGTGTATGGGTAGGGGGAGGGGGGGGATGAAGTTGTTAAATAATTACCGATAACGTTTTTCATCCTTCAAAATGTGACTTTATTAGATTTTTTTAAATTTAATTTTCTTACTTTAATGTCAACATTTAAAATTGAAAATTTTGCACAAATCTTCGGAACGTACTTTCATTTTAATTATTCCTGCACATAGAACAGCAATAAAATAACTTTGAATGAGTTCTTAAATATATCTTTGGAAAGGATTTTTCTCATACCAGATTTTTATTTCATCATTACCCTTTCTTTAAGAGGAGACACACATCTAAGTACTTTTGCAAATTTTTATGCAATAGTTTACTTTTATTTTGATCAATAACATAAAATCATTAGAAAACACTTTTTTCAGATATTTTTCATTTGCTGCTATATGGTGTATAAGTATAATGCAAAGAGAGTAAATATGTATCAACAGATGAACATGATATGGAAATTTCATTAAAAATTTCTCAAATTTAAAATTCACTAACAAATTTTTTTCTTCCCTATTCCAGTTACTGTTAATAATTCTGCCAACATTGATAATGCTGATAATTTTTTTAGAAAAAAAAATATCGATAACAAGTATTTTAAAATCCAACTTATGCAAACAATAAAGGAAATTTATACAGTTGCCATATTTTTATGCGATATTTCCAAGGAGTTTTTAATAAATTTGCCCAATTTAGAGAAAAACAAAAACAAAGCGTATTGAACTAAGTATCAGTCATTTTCTAAATGTAATTGAAAAGAATTGCTACATGAAAAGTACATAAAATAAGATTCTATAGTAATAAATGCACATTTTTTTTTTAACTAAAGCAAAAATTAACTCTTTATGAATGTAAGAAACCCTGATATTGATATTTTCTTTTCTTTAGCAGTTCATTATTAATAACAATGCATTTGGAGCTTTTTAAATAAAGTAACTGCTACAGAAGTGTCGTACCGTACGTGTCTTGGGCAATTCTGAGATTTAAAAACACTCTTAAAATTCTAGCATCATTCAAAATTTTAAGTGGAGCAATTAAAATATTAAACAAGAAACTATACTAAAAATCGGTTACATTTTATAAAAAAGAAAATTTCAGGACAAGTATGACCCCTCATTTAATACATAAATTTGAAGAAACAAAGATTTACCTAGTTCAAGAAAGCACAGTAATATTTATTTGTAAGAAAGAAGAAATGACATTTATCAAAGTAAAATTCTGAAACTTTCTGAAAGAACTGCATTATCATTAAGCAATTAAGAAATAAAATATATGCTACTGTATATATTCACTCTCAAATCATCTAGTTCTTCAGGAAAGCTCTTTTTATATCTGCCTGCTTCTGGAAACATACTTATAGATGCGAGGAGTATAAAAAAGAAAGGGAAAAGTCCGAGAAAATTTCCAGCATCATCCGGTAATATTTTAAGGAATTCTGCATCAATCTGAAATATGTATAAGTATATATAAGTACAAAAAAATACAGCCATGTTAAAAAGGATATTTGACCTAATACAATAATGCAATTTAATATTTTTTCGGAAAGGTTAATTTAAAAAAGGCTTCTTTTATCCGGGATTTGCTGCATATGCAATGCAGCCAGAACTCAGCTTCAGAGGAGCCCCAAATCAAAAGTAGCTTTACATGTTTTTCATCTTGATAAAGGGAGATATTTGAAAATATTTCTTTAAATTATATAAGCTGACTACTAGCATTGTTACCACAATATTTATTTATACTTAATAATTAAGATATTACTTTATGTTACTGTTTTCATAACTAACTACACTGAAGCTATTAACTATATTCTTAAAGAACTCCAGAGAGCACAGACATCTATAATTTATCAAAAGTTTCAGTATTATCTCCAATAGAGGATTATTTTAGGCTGTAAATCGTTATTTTAAATACATGCTAACAAACAAGGAAGAGATCGCCCCCCCCCCCTCCAGATTTAGCATGCACATTCAAGGCTGTTTACATTTGAACCTGAACTCAAAGCTTTACTCTCCTTCCCTCGGACAAAGACGGGATGTGTGTGTGTGTGGGGGGGGGGGGGGAGCTCTGAGTTTATATAACTTACTATGTGGCTAATTATAAAACTACAATTAGAAAAACGACCTGTTTCAGCTGATATTGCGTTCTTTTTTTAATTAGAGAGAGAGAAATTTTCTTTCTATGTGCAAAAGTACTTTTGATGAGTGACTATGTGCAAAAGCACTTTCTGTTAAGTTAAATATAAAAGCAGTCATAACTGAAAAAATAGATGTTTCACGGGAAACTTCAAGTTACATAGTTTAAACTAATAATTTTAAAGTCTACATTAAATTATTATTATTTTACTGAATAAATTTACTGATTTAAAAGTGATTTTATCTATTTATACCATAAAGTTTATGCAGTAGCACAAATTTCAATTAAATGCTGTTAAAGTTATCTTTTAATACTAAATATGAAATTTTTCATGGTAATGGTAAAATTCATTTTAACATAAATAGAGAATTTTAAAATTTATACTACTAACATTACGTATACCACACAAGTTATACTAAATAACATAAAATGGCATTTAGTAGAAAGAAACAATTGTTAACACAAATAAAATTTAATACACAGGCAGAATTAGACAAAAACCAGAAAACATTACTGTTCAATAATCAATAAAATCAACCACATACATACTTTTAGATATTATCTAATAATACAGCTTTAATATTTGATATTTAGCAATTATAGTGCAGAGTTTAAGAATTATCGCTCTTTTAAGGCACAAAACATAAACCAAATTAAAATGAAAAGGAAATTTAAAAAGGAAATATTTTCATTAATGCTGAAATTAAGTATTTTCACTATACCAAATATTCAAATTTAAATTCTTATTATAAACCTCAAAATTTATGACACCTCTAAAGGTATGTTCTGTGTAGTGCAATGAAACTTCTTAAAATAAACTTTTATTCACAGGTGTGAACTTATTACAGTTTTCAGAGTGTGACTTCTAGTTCCTTAACCTAGAATTTAGAGCTTAATATAAGCTATCTGTTTATGTAGCTAACTATTTATCCTGGGATACATTTTATGTGTATAAATATGCTACTATTGCCCCAATCTCACCAAAGTTTTTGAAATCTATATCTATACAATAATTATATAGATAAACTAAAATTAAAGTAAGGGGAGAATAATGATCAAGAATAATTTTTACCCAAACTGGCAAAAAATCTCATTACTGTTGCAATCAGGTTAAACAACAACATATTAAAACATACCATATTAGTTTACACCAAATATATATTGCTATTAATTAAAATTATCTCAAAATAATAAATTCTTTGTAATTAATACTTAGCTGCAGTTGTTTTACTATTAAATCTCTTTTCAAGCTTTACAATGGCTACTCTTAAATGATAAGCAATTTTCCTGTATAAAAATATATAAAACAGTGGATGTATATACACACATATATTTGAAGCATACAATTCAAGCTTTTTTTTAGAATAATTTCTAAATAATCTTAGAATAATTTCTTTTAGAATAAATTCTAAAATTTAGAATTAAAATAGTTATTAAATTTAAAATAAGTATTGTTAATGTTTGGATGAAGGATTTTTTTTTAACTCTCGAATGGATAATCTTTAACATTATAATTTCTTCAGATTTACATGCAATAAAACAAATGTACTTTGGATGAATACATACATCAATTAAATATCTTTCTAAATTTTTCTGTATCCTGATAATTAGGGAATACATGTCACGGATTTGTTCAAAGTGGAACTAAGTCATTTAAAACGTATTTCAGAATGTGTGTGCATAGGTAAAATATTATTTATATCATATAAGTATAATTCAGATTCATACTATAGAAGGAACATAGAAGGATTTATCAAAACATAAATTTTTTGTGCCTAGATAAATTAAATATTGCAAATAATAAATTATCTTTTTCCAAAATTCCAAAACATTTAATTGAGAATAAGTTTGAAAATTCACATATCATACAAAATAAATAAATAAATTTATTTATATCATACATAATATCATATAAGTATAATTCAGATTCATACTGTCTAGAAATAATATCTGTCTAGAAGGATATATAGAAGGATTTATCAAAACACAAATTTTTTGTGCCTAGATAAATTAAATATTGCAAATAATAAATTATCTTTTTCCAAAATGCCAAAACATTTAATTGAGAGTAAGTTTGAAAATTCACATATCATACAAATTAAATAAATAAATTTAATTATATCATATATAATATCATATAAGATATATCATATATAATATCATTCAGATTCATAGTGTCTAGAAGGATTTATCAAAACACAAATTTTTTGTGCTTAGATAAATTAAATATTGCAAATAATAAATTATGTTTTTCCAAAATGCCAAAACATTTAATTGAGAGTAAGTTTGAAAATACACATATCACACAAATTAAATAAATAAATTTATATTAATTATATATCTTTCTAAATTTTTCTCTTTGTTGATAATTATGAAATAAATGTCATGGATATGATCAGAGTGGAAATAAGATATTTAACATATTTGCACAATGTGTGTGCATAGATAAAATATTATTTATATCATATTTAAAAAGTGTAATTCAGGTTCATACTGCCTTTAGAAGGATTTATCAAAACACAAATGTTTTGTGATCACAGATAAATTAAATATTGGAAATTATAAATTTTCTTTGTCCAAAGTGCACTTCAAAATCATTTAATTGAAAGTTAGTTTAAAAATACACATTTTATACAAATTAAATAAATATATCTACATTGATCTTTCTGAATTTTTCTGTATGTTGATAATTATGAAATAAATTTCAGGGATATGTTCAGAGTGGAACTAAGCCATTAAACATATGTTTTGCAGAATGTGTGTGCATACGTAAAATATTACTTATATCATATTTAATAAGTTTAACTCAGATTCATACTGTCTCCAGAAGGATTTACCGAAACACAAGTTTTTTGTGCCTAGATAAATTAAATATTGCAAGTTATAAACTTTCTTTTTCCAAAATGCCTAAACATTAAATTGAAAGTTAGTTTAGAAATACACATATCATGCAAACTAAATATATTTATATTAATTAAATATCTTTCTAATTTTTTTAATATGTTGATATTTATGAAAGAAATGTCAGGCATTAATGTTCAAAGTGGAACTAAGCCGTTTAACGTAGTTTTGCAGAATGTGTGTGCATAGATAAAATATCATTTATATCATATTTAATAATTATAATTCAGATTCATGCTGTCTTTAGAAGGACTTATGAAAAATCACAAGAGAGATGAAACACAGGAAACGAGAGACTGGCTTGGTCTTTGGGAATATACTTCAAACGGTAACATAAGATTTTTTAATAGAAAATTGAAAAGGACTTACCATACAGCTTTTGGGTAACTTCTTCTTCAATACCGCTATCCAATAAAATAATGTTAAGATCTTTACGTATCCATTGTTTTTTTATAAAACACAGACACGATGACAGTGGAAAAAAAGCCCGCTCTATGACATACCAGGGTCGAAAAGATAAGGCGCTAAAACGTATTGACCAATCAGAATTTCCCCCGTTCCTAGCGAAAAGAACATCAACTAATTTTCACTCAAAGACGATCGAACGTTATCAGTATTTTGCGAAACAGGAAGCAGGACGTGGAATTCGCGGAAAACGAATACTTAAAGAGCGTTTTTGCGTAAATACCAGTGGATTTCGATGCAAATACATCGAATCCATGAATTTTTCCTTTCACTCCGACTTTGATTACTTTTTTCGCTCACTTGGATTAAGCGTGTATAAGGTGTCTCAAATGGAACTATCACTCTAGAGGATTAGAACCATCCTTTACTTCCAGTTGTGTTTCAAAAAGTCAGCTACAGAATATCAACGAATTATGAGTACAGCTTTAAGTACTATTGTTGTATCATGTGACACTGTGCAGGTTTGGTACCGAAAGTTCAAAAACAGTTATGTAAGGAGTTAGAAGTGAGTTTTTCAGGCAGATATGGCAGAAAACTTTCGTTACAACCTGATAATTTCTCTTAATGAACACACTTCAATGACTACACGGTAAAAAAAATTTCGGAAACGTTACCCCAAAAAATGGGGCAGCTCTTGTAGTTTAAAATTGCACAAACGTTTCCGAACCATGCGGGTAAAGTATTTAGAAACGTTTCTGCATATGTCGGAATCATATTTACCTATTTTCCTGCTTTTTAGGTAAGGTTTCTGGAAAAGATGGGTAACGTTTCTGTATATATTTGTAAAATATTGAGTAACCTTTCCGTGTATTTCGGAAAGGTTTCCGAATTAACGAGTAACATTTCTGGGTTTTTCAGAAAAAGTAACATGCACTAGATGAAGCGTTTCAAATAACATCAACTAGACGGCAGCACCAAACTCTAACGGAAGGAGCGCGCAGGACCAGCGATCAGAATCGAACCCAAGACAGACGGGCCCATATTACAGCACGTTACCGCGATGCTGTGTATCTCTTGCCGGAATTTGCTTTAAAAGTAAACTGACTGCTGTTGTGGTACGGCTTGTTTTGGAAACTTAAATATTTTTTGAAATATTTTGTAAATGGAGGGAAAATACCACAATTAATAAATATAAATTAAAAATCTTAAATATTTTTTCTTCCACATAAATTATTTTCAGGAGATAATGTGCTGTTTTATTTAAGTATTCATCCGGCGACGTCACCTGGTGACTGGTCACATATAAACTTCACAGTGACCACACAGTGGAGTTACATCACTCACAAGTTACCAGACCCTTATTATCGCATGGGCAAATCGGGACTTTGCCCAGGGCCCTCAGTTTCAAATGTTTTTCTGAAATATTCTTTTATATGTCAAAATATTATGAAAAACAAAACAAATTTTATAGATGGGGACCCCCAAATTCATCAATGCCAGGGGCCCCTGTTGGTCATACTCGGGCCCTGCAAGTTACAATGTGACAGTCTTGTGGCAATTGTGACCCTATGTGACGTCACAGCGACTCTTTTGTGACCATCTGTGCTATTAGGGAAGACGCGTTCACTCATCCCTCTGTATCTTGGCACTTGGCGCATGCGCGCGAAATCCCAAATAAAGATTTCCTTACCCGTAAATATTTTAATCCGAAATATGGGTTATGTTTCCGAAATCCTGAGTTCGAGTAGAGCATCGGTAGGTTACGCTATACTTTTTGAAACCTTTCCGCTTTAAGTATGTAACGTTTCTGAATTTTTTACTGTGTATAAGAGATATAGCTACAGCGGTTGGTGTGGGAAAATCAAGTGTTTCGAGAATTTTACGAATATTTAAAAATTTCGGATCATCGTCACCAAAAAGAAAAGGTAAATGTGGGTGCAAACGGAAAACTAACCCAAGAACAGATAAAATTTTAATAAGAAAGAGCAAAATAAACCCAAGAAAAACAAGTACAGACCTTCGAAGGGATTTATTGGATTATGGTGTAGAAGTGAATACCTCAACTGTTCGGAAAAGACTTCTAGAAGTTGGCCGTAAGGCAAGAAAACCGAGGAAAAAACAATTTCTTACTCAAAAAATGATGAAAAAACGCTTAGCATGGGCCAAAAAATACAGGTCATGGACTGTTGATGACTGGAAGAAGGTGATTTTCACTGATGAAACACATTTATTTGTGCAGGGGTATAAATCAGATGTAGTTAGGTGAAGTGAAGGTGAAACTCTGCGACCAGATCATATCCAACAGACTTTAAAACATCCTTCTAAGCAGATGTTTTGGGGATTTTTCTCAACAAATGGCACTGAAAGCCTACTTCCTCTTAAAGGCATGATGAATACTCTCAAATACATAGAAATTTTGCGCAGTAAGGTTGCTCCATTCATGGAAAAATTTAACGGAACATTTCAACATGACTTAGCCCCTTGTCACAATTCCAAATTGGTCCAGACTTTTATGAGAGAAAATAAAATAAAAGTGCTGGATTGGCCTAGAAATTCTCCAGACCTAAATCCCAATGAGAACTTATGGCATATTCTCAAGAATCGTTTAGCTAAGATGAATTGTACAAGTGTGGTTCCATGATGTTGAAGTCAAGAACATGTGCGCTACACTAGTGGAGTCAATGCCAAGACGTGTTGAGGAAGTCATTTCTGCTAAAGGAGGACATACTTCATACTAATATAGAGATTTATCAATGTGCTTAAGGTATGTAAGGATTATAAGCTAAGGTTTTAGAAAAAATCGTATTTTTCCATTTGTCCCAATTAATTCGAACAGCATACTAGTAACCTTAAGTCTTTTTCCAATACAGAAACCTACCCTCATCTGACAAAACCGGCTGGATAATTCGACTATATTTGAAGCCGAAAATTCTTGTTTAAAAAAAGTGGTTAATTATATTCCGTAGTAGTTGGCAGCTATGTAAGATTGTCAAAGAAGAAAAAAGCTCTAATTAGCTATAGCGTGTAAGATTTGACTTCAATAAATACGTATATTATAGCAATTACAACTTACTAATAACAGTTTTCATAGCACATTAGAGAAAAATTTTATTAGAATTAAACATCATATTTTATTTGATCACTTGACCTCAGCCACTACTGCCGTAAATTTTGTTGTCCCAAATGTCAATTCACGCACACACACACACACACACATACAAACACACGCACACACATATGTAGTATTAAATGTTTACGTATACATGCATCCGACTTTCTAAGGCATATATTAAATAACAGCGAAAAATCTACTAAACATTTAAGAAATATTGAAATACAGTAAGCACTAAGTACTGCACAGAAAAAGAGAAAGTAAAGAACATTACTCGTAAACGTGTTTATAAACCAATTATACTACGTGATATAAATACATGCATAAATACCTACATATGCAATGGTCTACATAAATTAAGGACGAGAGTTTTTTTTTTTTTTTTTTTAGGGCTTTGCAACGCAACGGCTTATAAAATTCATCAAATTTATAAGTTAAATACTTGAAACTGATCGTTGAAGAAAAATATTTTTCTGATAAACCTATTACACTTAAAAAGCACAAGTGAGGATGATTTTAAGTATTTTTAAATACTTTCTTAATACTTAATATTTAAATAATTAAGTATTTTTAAATACAAAAGTTACAAAAGTTTTACTCCCAATCTCTGTTTCATTAGTAAAGAATTTATACGGCCCATAAAGGAAAACTATCAATAAACTTTCAAGGATAAATAATGACCTACAACATCATTCAGCTGCGTGAATTTTGGAAAACAGATAAAGCAAGTCTATATTTAACTTGGGAAATTTCATTGACCTTCATCTTTTTTGTGTGTGTGTGTGCGTGTAAGCGCGCGTTTGTGTAGCGGCAAGCAAAATTTAAATCTTTGTCAGCGAAATATATTTTCAGAATTTTCAGATTCACATCAGTCAAAACCATTTTATTAAAAAAATTTAAGCATCATTAACCCTTAAATTCAAAGCGATGCAAATCAGCTTCGCATTTTAAAAAGCACATTCGCTGCCGGACTAGAGTAGTAGCCAAAAATCCTACGTCCATAAATTAAAAATTAATAGCTTCTATTACTTTCTGAAAAAAATATACGTTTTTTTTCTTCCATTCCGCTGAATATTTTCTTTTTCTGATTGAAAGAAAATGCATGTTCTTTCATCGTAGATAGTTAAATTCGATTGAGTTCAGTTTGAGTATGAAATGCGAATGATTTTTATACAACCATACAACTTCTTCATAATACATAAAAAAATTACATATATTAGTAATACATTTAGATTTTATACATTCTTTTTTGGAACTTAATATTTCACCTGTTCTATCATATATTCATATCAGAAACAAAGATTTTCCTTTTTTCAATAAAAGGACACTACAAGCATATAGTCTAAACTACAAAATCCCGTAAATATTTACCAAGATTGCAAAAATATGTATCGTTGATATGTCAATGTTTCGTTTTTTCTGAAAAATGGTCACTTTAATAAAAGTGAAAGAGAAATGGATATTTATGCTCTCATATAAGGAGTTAGAGCTGAAATGCGATCCTAAAAAATATTCGCTCCCTAAGGACAGTTGCAGTTGGTGAAAAGATAGATTTGCAATGATGTCTTTTTGTGAGTTCGTACTTTTGGGATTTGGCTTTCAGCGTTTATTATTGAAATCACATATATTTTTCACACTCACTTGAAGAATTCATATATTTATTTTTATCCGAGTAAGTTTCTCTGATAAGAGTAAGTTTCTCTTATAAATGTGTAGTATTAGGAAAGAACACAAAGTGCGTTTCTTTTTCCGTGGAATGATAGCTGCAACTTAAAAAGAGAGAGAGAAAGTCGACATCTTTTAAAATTTCAAAGTTTATAAAACAGATGCTTAAAATGTGTTGACCAATAATCCAAATAGCAACGTTTCTGTGTTTATGCATTTTTTGTAGCTTCGCTCTTCAAAATGCATAACCTATTTTGTGTTTTTTAGGCAGTCCAATTATTGATAAAACAGTGAACATGGTAGATATCTGTGTGTTAAGTCCCGAGTTCAGGCGTACCACGCCTTTGTCGATTTAACGGTCTGGAGCTCTGGTCAGTTTCCTCCATATTTTACATGAATATACGATAGAATGCCTCCAACCAAGGAAAGCCCTCTTGTCATAAGCATCTTGAGGGTGCAAGCCAAAATTCAAGCAAGTAGTAAACATAGCCCCGACCTACCGTACTACCGTAATGGTCGAAAAGCAAACCCAACAACTCATCGGTTTAGCTCTCCTACATAGACGGTTCCGGCGTAAAATGAAATTTTTCCTAAAGAATTTAGATTCTGGTTGTTTATCATCATTTTAACAAATTTATTACTGATTAAATTTATCTTGAATTATTATTGATTATAGGTAAAATATTATACAAAATTTGTTTAGAAATGATAATTGCAGGTTCAATTTTTAAATATAATTTTTACTGTTGTTCCAATTATGATTTTAGGAGAATATAAACTTCATAAAATGGTGATAAGAAACCATAAGCATACATTTTCAGTACAAAACACCTTTTAATGCCTTTAACCTTTTCACGGCGGGGAAATTTTGGCATTTTTTTTTCAGGAACTGGGGTGCAACTGAATTGATGGATGGATGTTGATATCTCTCCCCGCCGGTCCAGTACAGGTGAACAATTACAAAGGGGGAAAGCATTAGTTGGTCGAGATATGAACCAAGCCCGTCCTTTAAGGTGTTGTACTGCTTGGCTGAAAAATCGACCGCCCGTCTTCAAAGTGATAATATGCCATTTTAAGCCTAATAAATAGAGACAGAGGGGGAAGGAGGAGCATCTAATGGAGAAATAAGTGACCCAAATGTTCTCCTCTGTGTAAGTAACGATGTCTCGGGTAGTCTGCAATCCGCCAAGAGCACGAACCATCCCCCCTTTAAAAAGATTTAGTTTATTCTAAGAAAAATATTCCTGTTTAAAAATAGAGGTTTGTTTATATTCCGGAATAGCTGGCATCTATGAATAAACATAAACAAAGTCAAATGAATCGAAAACAATGGCAAATGCTTAGTTTTTCTAGTTCACCTGATGGAGGAAGCGCCATCTACAATCCGTTCAAGACTATCCTCCACTTTTGGCTAAATATTGCCTGTGCTCCTTCCTGAACATATTAATACCTTCTAGGTACAGATAGCATGAGAGCGGAAGCTCTTGTGTCAACTGCACTCCCACTAATATGGTAGCATCGCAGTTGTATTTTCACAAAGTAAAAACTATTTCACATTTGTGGCCAATTTACTCGCGGATGAAACATTGTAATGATTTGTGATAGAAAATTAAATTTTACGACAAATTGCAAATTTTAACCATCACTAACAGCATGATGTGAAGCAGAAATAGGCCATTATGAATTATTTTGCATCGGTGAGGCATTTCAATTTTTATCTTTAAGATAGTGTCTTTTTGTAGCATTCACCACAAACTCTATAAAGTTTTTCTTTGTGAAAATAAATCTGTAATAGGTCATGCTAGGTAGATCGGAATAGGTAGATCGGAAAAATATGGAAACTTCTTTTCTCCGGCTCTATACGCGTGTGTGCGCATTGCTCGATTTCTAAATAGAGGCCTCACCAGTGACTGAGGGGTTCCGCTTTCGAAGGTGGAAGGCGGGAGGTTCAAACCCCGGTCGCACCTGTCGGCCTAGCGGCTCGGAGTTTTCCGTGGTTTTCTCCAGAAAGTTGCGTAAAATACGGGCAAGGATCCCTTAGAAAACCCCCACGGAGGGTATTTCCCCTATAGGCCTAGGACCCTAGCGCAGTCAATCGGTATTAATCCACAAACAAACGAACCTTCAAAATAAACTTTTTAAGTCACGACAACTGACGAATGAAATGTTATTGTACACGGCATTTATACTTTACCTATATTTTTAAAATTATAACACATTTATTACTGGAATAATCTGCAAAACCTCTTCTTATTTACAACGATATCTGTCTATAACGATTATTTTCAGTTATGCGTGCGCCAATTTTATCGCTATTTTAGATTATTGTTAAGCTGCTCGGTTGCTATCTAATAAAGATTTTTTTTTTCCTAAGGATAACACCACAAAAGCTTTCCAATAGTAGACTGGATCACAGAATTCTGCTTAAGCTTCATGTTCATACACGCATGGCGAAAGCAAACACCCATGCTGATTGCAATGGCACGTTATTAATCAAAAATAAAATATGTTTTTATTTTACATTCGACTTGATAGTGTGCTT
>JAWZYV010015314.1:0-2500 GCA_038373885.1 Cheiracanthium punctorium
GATATGATAGGCTGTCACTCAACTTAAATTCTAGGCTTCTAATTTTTCAAAAATATTGATTAGATTTTGAGATTTTGCAAAAATTATTTCAATATGCGTAAATATTCGTTCGCACATCCCATAATTACGACTAAAGCGAATGAAATGATATTACTTAGTGTCTCTGTAACCTGTAATATTTTAACGATACATAAAAATTATAACTTCGCTTTCTTTACTGTGGCAGCATATTACATCCATACTGTGTACTCCTACAATGCTGACGAAAGTACTTGCTTTTTGGAAATTTGCATTCCTCGTGCCTGAGAAGATTTGAGCTCCGACCTCTGCCCGTAAGCTGTGAGGTCTGGTATTCGAATCTCCTTAACTCCATAGTTGTCGCTTTACTCTATCCTGTGTTTGTACTCCAGTTTTATTCTGCGATTGTTGATAATTGTTGTTTGGAATTTATAATTTCGAAGATGGTCTAGTACCGCGACATTTCCGTTTAACGTCTATTTTATTCCATACAACAGCCATTAACAACCACAGAATAATACAACATATTAACCTTCAAATCTAAAAATTTTATTCATATTTAAATGCATGCATATGTAAATAGACGGCAATTTTAAATACATTGAAATATATATTTAGAACAATAAATAAATAAATAAAATCATAAAATATAAGAAAAAACAACATGGAATTTTTAACGCGCGATTTCTCTACTCTTTTTCGCAGGACAACTTGCGGGCGACAATCCCCAGTATGCAGTGTATAACAGCGGGAGAAACGATTCTTGCCAAAGCAGTCTGACTGTATGCCAAATCGCCGGAGAGCACTTTTGGTTTTGTATGAGGGAACCGCCAGCGTCTCGTAAAAAAAAAAAAAACAAGCCAAAATTAACATTTTTAAAACACACTTACCTCTACCGTGGGAGTCGGGCAAAACATGTTCCAAAACCGCTTGTAGGCCGGTGCTGAGACCATCGAGTCCCTGAACGCAAGTACGCGGAGGTCGCAGAGTAAAGTCTCGAACACGACCGCGCGGGACTCGCGCTCTGGCTCTAGGTACTCCATGTAGGCGTCGTTCAGCCACAACACGAGGAGGTTCGGGCAGTGGGTCCCGAGCACTCGCAAAATATAAGACATGTCGAGGCACTCCAAAGGCACGCCGCCAAGCCGGAGGTGGGTGAGGCAGGAGGGGAGCAAGGACACGAGCTTCTCTGTCCTCCCCTGGTTCAGCGAAAGGCCCAGCGTGTCGACGCGACGCGTCGCCAGAAGATTGACCTCTTAGACAGGTGGTACCACTGCTTGCACACCCTGGAAAAAAAAATAGTTGAAAATGTGTAGTTTTACAAGAGAAGAATTAACCCTTTGAGGCGCAACCCTTTCCCAATGCTGAAAAAAGGGCAGTCGTTTCCATCGCTCGATTTAACTACCAGCAAGATAGCGGACGATCGAAACGTTCATCGCGAGCCGCAAATCTAGCAACCCTTTTTTGACGACAGCTGGCTGTGCCCACGCACAGCCAGTTGCGTTTAAAAAAGGGTCTCTAGATCTGCGGCACGGCTGCCCCTTTTTCAATATTGGGCAATCTATCCAGCTGTTCTCGCACTCTTCCATTTTTCAGCAGATGTCAGTGCTGTTCAAAATAATCGTTACAATTTTTTTTTTTTACGGGAAATGATGTGCTAAAAAGTAGAGGATCCTCGTGGAGCTGTCACCCGCAACTATTTTTATAGAAATCAAATCTATTCTTCGTGACTGGCAACAGTCAAAAAGTCAGAGTTTGGTGTTCCCAGAGCGGGAACACTGCGCATTAAAGGGTTAATAGGGGATTGGCGTACGTAGACTTCTTTTAATAGAAGATTATGGACTTAATGTTCAGAGGCGTAACGCAAAAAAATTTACGTCCCCCCTTTGAATTTATGTATGTAATTATCAGTTCTTTGATACGATCCCTTGCATTTATGATGCAAAACGAATAAATATTAATAATTGTTAAAATTCTGAAAAACAAGATTTGTAAATTTATGTAAACTGCACCGATTGCTTAAATACAGGGTGCCCGTAGAACCCGTACTGCTTGACGGATTTTGATTAAAACACGAACTTTTAGGAATCCCCACAGTTAGAAATCACAGAGATTTAAGTCAGGTGAACGAGGAGGCGAGGCATCCGGAAAGCTCTGGACTGGATATTAGGCGACCCTCAAAATTGACATGAAGCATTTCTTGGACTTGGCGACCAATGTGGAGAATTGCTCCATGCATCATGCATAAAGAGAGTGGTGCATTCACCCCGTGGCCCGAAACATTTCCATTCCTATATAGGAATGACCTGCTGTGAAGGAGTTCATTGTACTGTGTACTTGTAATGTTTTGGGATCTTCAGGAGTGAGAGTTTGAAAAAAAAAAAAAAAAAAAAAAAAAAAAAGATCAGAGGATAAAATTGCTAGAAATCGATACCATGCAGTCACGTAATGAGAATGAAGTGGTTTTTGTTGCAGGACATTA
>JAWZYV010015314.1:7500-56592 GCA_038373885.1 Cheiracanthium punctorium
TGATCAATGGCAAAAATTTAACCATTTGATATTTACTGTTTCAATTTGGGGACCCATGATTTAAGAAAATGTTTTCTTTTCTCTCCTCCATCCCACTTCTTTAGAAAAAATATACATATAAATATATAAATCCCAATCCAGAATTTACTAGCTACTGGGCTATGAAAACTGTATTAATAATTACTACATATCAAAATTAACTCCAGACTGAAATATATAGGACATAAGGTACGGCAAAATCAATGAAGACCATCCGAAAACCGTACTAGGCTTTTAAAATTTTTTTTGCTGCGTTCAATAATAAATCAGATTTAAGAATAAAAATGTACGAAATACGAAATGAACGTTAATACAGGTCCTGATAAGACATTCGAGACCCCTAAAAACATTTGGGGTAGGCTTTAATGCAGTGAAGTCTCTTTAATGTGAACATTTATGGAAAAATAAATATTTGTCCGAGTTAAATTAGTTGATGTTATCTAAACTGCAAACATAGTAAATCCAAAAACTTCACAGTGCACTTTAATCTACTCTCCTCTGAACTTTACAAGGCGTTCTATATAGATTTGTATAAAATATAAATGTAAATGATTTGTTCAGCTATGAAATGAGTCCATGTATGGTCATTACTTTACTTTACATTCAGGCAATATTAGCTAAAACAGTTTTGATGGTAAAGTTCTCGAAAGTTATACCTTAAACTGTGTTCTAAGCGTGCAATGTCAAAGAAACAAATCTGCCTAAATGTCGGTTTTTGTACACAAACTGAAGTAATAGCGTCAGAAATTCGAAAAAATTCGGGTCGATTTATTAAGCTTCACTACAGGCAGAAATAAATGAGAAAACAGCGCCTTTTATGAAATTTTCAGGAAAATTCTTAAAAATGGAGCTGCGCAGCAAAATTTTCGATTTTTAATCAAACTTTCACTACTAATACACGTTTATCGCTTATTACAGTGCATAGCACAGCTTGTAAAGAGACATTCTAAAAATTTTGAAGTATTTGACATAAATTGTTTTTCTTTTATTTAGGTACCAAAATTAAGTAACTTTTTCGAAATACCCCGCTGATTATTTGGGGACTTTACATTGCAGGTACAAATAATAGGATATACCCCCTCCCCTTAAAACTAAAAATCAAACCTCCGTATAAAGCTTGTGGAATAATCAGGCCTTAGTTGAAAGTGTTTGGTTAGTGCACAGCACAGCTTGTAAAGAGACATTCTAAAAATTTCGAAGTATTTGACATAAATAGTTTTTTTTTAATTTAGGTACCAAAATTATGTAATTTTTTCGAAATAACCTCGCTGATTATTTGGGAACTTCACAATGTAGGTACAAATAATAGGATATAGCCCCCCACCCTCCCCTTAGAACTAAAAATCAAAGTTCCGTTCTAGAAAGCTTGTAGAATAATCAAGCCATAGTTGTAAGTGTTTGGATAGTGTTAGTACTAGTTTGTTAACAAACTTAAGTTTTAAAAAAATATATACAAATGATTTAAAAGAAAAAAGTTATTTTAAGAAAATTCGTCTCAGATTTACTATACTTTAGAAATTTCCGTATATATTTGAACATTTTTAAGTGGTTATCAGCAAGCCTTGACTGTAATGAATTGTGCAACATTTTAACCTGTTGTTAGTCATTTTTTAACTTTAGGCTACCATTCTAAGCATAAATATACAGATTTTCGTTATATGAAAAATAATTTTCCAAAAATTTATTATAGTTGTATAGATAGCCTCCCACTGTTGTCCTTGTTTATAACTTGTTATTATCACTTATATGCGGCATGCAAGTAAACAGTACAACGCAAAATTTTTTTAAAGTACATGTTTAAAAATTAAGGTTCAAGTGCGCTAAAGTACATAACACACACACGAACATCATACTATTTCTAAGTATTCATTTTTATCGAATGAGAGAGGATCTCTGGAACTCAAAAAAAAAAAAAAAAAAAAAAAAAAAAAAAAAAAATCGGCTGACCAGAGGGACATTTTACACAGGAGAAAATCACCCTTTCTGCTACCATTTGAAAGAAGATTAATGGAATGTGCTGGTGCGCACATGTTTGTAAATAAACCTAGAAGTATCAGATAACCATTCGTTTTCAACTTTATGTTTTCCACGTTTGGAATTAATTAAAAATAAGCTGTATTGAAAATAATCTTTGCAGGTACACAAACAAAGTCTGTTGTGTTACAAATATGTGGGGCAAACCGACAGCGGTCTTCCAGTTTTTGAGACCTAATATTTGAGCCAGTGTTTTGTTAGTTTCTTTTGCTTCCATTAACTCAAAACTATTGCAAGGATATGTTTGTAATGGACGTTATACGAATCTATCAACATCTGCATGCAGAGGCGTAGCCAGAAATTTTTAATGGGGGGGGGTTACGACTACTACAGCTCATATATATGTATACGTGTGTGTGATAATGTAGTGAAGAATATACATTTTGTATGGCAAAAAATTCCTCATAGGGGGGGTTATGACCCCTTAACCCCCCTTTGGCTACGCCCCTGTCTGCTAGAGCTGAAGCAAACCGCATGTATTCGGTACTAAGATACGGATAATCACTCAGACTCGAAGTAACGAATTGTTACTTTTCGGTTGATATCGTTACTACTCGATCCGAAGATGTTTCGGATCGAGCAGCTTCGAACTTCGAATACAGACTGCCAGGCGAGGCGAACTAGAGGGGAAACGGGTTCCAGTAATCGAGTACTAATATCTTCTGTTATTTGTTACTGGGTTTACTGGATATCGGATCGCGGTTTCAAGGGGGAAAATGACTTTCGAGTTTGCATTTCGGATCGACCAGGTTCGAACTTCGAATACAAGACTGCGGGAGGGAGAAAATGAATTTCGGTATTTGAGTAATAGTATGTTCCGTTCCGTTACTAGATACCGGAAGTATTATGGATTCTCGCTGTTGGGAGGGAAAAATCAGTTTCGGTATTTGAGTAGTAGTATGTTCTGGTTGCAATTAGTTTGTGCCGCGCCGAATCTTATCGTTTTGATGAGGTTTGGAAGAATCCGTATGTTTCGTTACAGTTATGGAGATGGAATAGTATCTGCTGCTCTATTGATATGGGTCGTACAATGGGGGGATACGATCCGGTGTATAGTATGTTATTATGCGCAGTTGAACTCTTTTTTTGCGGGGGAGGGGGGAAGGGGGTGTTCTTATAATTGTAGAGGAGCAATACATATAAGAGAAGCATGTTAGTAAGGGGTGCTAATTTCGGGCTTTCTAACATTTTAGTACTAAATAGTGGTGCAATCAGAATTCTTTCTTTCAGGGTGGTTCCGAAGCAGGATTGCGAACTTAACTTTTTCTTTTTTTTTTAGCTAGAATCGAAATGAGTAATAAATAACAAATTATTTAAATACACCTTTAAAAAAAAATATTTTTATAAAGTAAACGAATTCACACATTTTTATTATTTAAAATATTATTTGGAACTAAAAAAAATATTTAGCATGGAAACCTAAACACATTTTTTAAGTAATTGTTTAAAAAATATATAAAAAATTGGGAGCGACCCGGGATTTCTATGCCGCACCACTCCTGCGTAAGCCACTGGTATTAAAATATTTCAATAAAGTTCAGTATGTTTCTAAAATGTCGGTGTTTAGGGGGCCATCTGCCCTATTTTATGGTACATTTTATTCCATGAACTCATGGAATACGCATAATCCGGTGCAACCATTCTTTCTGTATGAAAGGAGTGATAATTTTTGTTTAAAGAATGCTCTCATATATGCATCCACAGAAGGGGCTAACCCCTTTCATCCCAAAAGTGCAGAAATAGAACTGGAAATATCTTTAAAATAGATAATTCTCACTGAATTAAACAATTTTAAATTAAAATATGGTAATTTTTAATCAATTTTAAATTAAAATATGGTAATTTTTAATAAAAATTAAAATTTTCGAAAAATGATCCAGCAAAAGAAGTTTTTGATATGAAATAAGAACTCACAAATAATAAAGATATTATGCTTGTAGAAACGCAAAGTAGTTGATATCATACTGAGATCCCCTGCCCTGTGAATTTTATATATGTGGCCCAATCCCTGGATCTCAGTATTCGAGAACCCGCAACCCAGAAAAAACACGAGTCACAAGCTTTCCTTTACACTTTTTATGATAAGAATGAACAGTTTAAACCAGCGTTCAGAATTAAAAAAAAGGGGGGGGGTCAGGGCCTTATTATCGCAAGGGCAAATCGGGACTTTGCCCAGGGCCCCCGACGCGAAAGGGCCCCCCCAATTTCAAATATTGTTCTGAAATATATTTTTATATCAAAATGTTATGAAAAATAAAATACATTTCATAGAAGGGGGCCCCCAAATTCATCAATGCCCGGGGCCCCTGTTGGTCATAATCAGGCTCTGGGGGGGGTTGAGAAAAGAAAAGAATGGCATATGTCTTTGGAAGATTTCTATGTGCACTCAGTAATTCGGATAATTTAGCATTGTATAAAACCATAAATGTGTATAAAAACAATCTGTAAATCAGAGAAAATAAGCTCTAAATACAACTTTGTACAACTTCGCTAAAAAAAATTCTTTTTGGTTAGGTTTTGCTATGGGTTTATGTATGGGCGGCATATACCCATAACAACACTGTCCCGGATGTGTTGTTATGGGGCACTATATAACACCCTATTACCGATTCTATTAGTAGTAACGAAAGTAACGACGAGTAACGAATACTTAGTAACGAATAGCGAACATCTAAGTAACAAATACATACGGATACTCATTTTGTCGTTACTTTTACAGCACTACTGTCTGCATGCGATGTACAGCTGCGGGAAAAAAAGGCCCACTTGTACATTCTTCGGCCGTCGTTCGTCGCACAGCAAAGTTACAGATACCAATCGTTTACGATTGACGCACACTTTAATTTGCTATGCATAAAAATTGCATAAGGGGCCATCTACATATTAAAATTCGCACCAACATTTTTTTTCTCAATAGCAACCCCTAGATTTCACTTCATATTTCAAAAATTTAGCTCATTTTAACCCCGGACACCAATTTTCAATAAATTTGGACAGAAAATGAGTGAGTTATGAGCACCCAAAATCCCCCTCCCCCTATGTTAAAATATTTTTTCATACTTCAATTCATATCTCATATAATACTGGTAGTAAGAAGCTGATTTTTATTCGCACTATTAGAACTAAACGACACAAACATAATTTAATGTTATTATGATTTTTAATAAATCATTAATATGAATTATGAATTATTAAATTAATATTCAAAAAAATTATGAATAGCGACCTAACCAAATTTCGATGGAAAGAGATGTAGAAATTAATATTACATGGCTGTGCAAAATTTCAAATTTTTACGTTCAGTAGTTTAATTTATATTAAATAAAATATGTTATTTTCATGAGTTAAGGGACCATATATAAATTTATTAAGGGAAAATTTTTTGAAAATTGCATAAAATAAATGTTAATTAATTGTGCAAAAACACAGTGAAAGATACCAGCATTAAAAATATCAAATTTTGAAGCAAATAAATTAGAGGTTTTTACAGTTTGTTGGGGATTCTATAAAGCGTGTATTGTTGCGTCCGCTACCATATTCCCCCAAATAAAATATTTTCCAGCTATAGAATTAGATGCAGTAGATGTATGTCTTCTAATACAACGTCCTATTTATGAAAAACTAACATCCTCAACTTTCCAGGCATGAATGTGACCCTTTATAATATCGGAAACATTAGGTCTTTGGAATTCCCCATACTTTATCAAACATTCAATATCACGTTTTTCTGTAAAAAAAATTTTCATCTAACTATAAATTAAAATACCGCCAAAAGTCTTAAGAATATTGCACATTGCAGGCGATAGTATTAAATGAAGAAAGTGAAATAACAAACACAGTGATAATATTGGGTCGGCAAAAAAGTAATTGCGTTTTTTACATGAAATTCAAACAAATAAATTTTCAATCTTAAAACCATTCTTTAAGTTCGACCATTGCTGAGTCGAGCAATATTCATGCTTGTAGTCAGAAGAGCGGGGAGCAGCCTCTAACTCCTGCCAACATTTCAGCTGTCTAAGAGAAATATCAAGGGAAACACTGAATAACAATTTCAAAATTACAAAGATTTTCAAAATCCTTAGCAGTCATTTTGCATTTTTCCCTTAAATCATGTGTACGAGCCAGGGAAGTTATGAACTCACGGGTCATTTGGACCACAGACTAAATATTCTATTCTACCCTTGATATTCTCGGTACAAAAAAACTTTAAGAGAGATGGGAACAATATTTCCCTTGAAAATAGTATTAATTTCTTTTAATTCTCGCGAGCGAAATAAATGAAAGGCGAAAAGTTCGGAACCTACAAATAGCGTTTTTCAATTTGCAGAAAGCCCCTTAAAAACGCGCAAAAATGAATTCGCAATATCTCCGGAAATTATCGTAGAAAATTGGTGAAAATTTATATTTAGGGTAATTTGAAGGTTTTCTTTCGTTTAATAAAGTCAAAATATGGGGTTGCCATTGAGAAAAACGAAGTTGATGCAGAATTAAATATGAAGACGGCCCCTTATGCAAATTAAATTAATAGTAAATTAAAGTACGCGTTATTTGCAAACGAATGGTATATATAACTTTGCTATACGACGAACGATGGCGAAATAAAGAGCAAGTGGGCCTTTTTTTTCCGCAGCTGTACATATATTTTTAAGGGCGAGATTTTTTCAGAAATAACTTGCATCTTATATAGTTCCTCAAACCTAAATTATGGATTGAAGTCTATCAATTGAATCAGATTTTCAACCTTTAAAGAAGGTAAGTCAATATTTAGATTATTTTCATCACTAGCATTTATCCAGATTGAATCGCTATGCAATAAGTGCACAATGAAAGAAAGTATGCAGTTAGATGAATGTTCTATGTCTGTTTTTATTATACCAGATGTTTCAAAATAGATGTTAGTAACAGCGATTGTCTATTAAGCCGTAAGTGATAGAAACATACTTTCAATTAGAAAAGTTAGTCGAATCGGGGCCTTCGCTATTTGTAACGGGCCTGCGCGTGTATTTCGATGAGTCATCCAAAGAGGCCTGCGGATGCTCGGGTCTTCACATATACATCAAGCATTTTTTAAGCTTTCCAAGGCTTTGAAGCGTTATTTAATGTAGCTTTATGCCATAATTGTGCTACTAATTTTATTAGTTTCTTTACTATGATACATGTGGACATTAAAGCAAGTAGATGTGTGTAATTTGAAGGAAAATCAAAGCAGTGCTTACTCTCATGATTCATTATTTTGGCTTGACTTTTAATATACATTAAACAAATTAAGCTGATTTTTATTATGCATTAAGGTAAACATATTCATAAATGATAAACAGTTTATTTATACAGATATTTTTATGAATTTCTTTATACTGAATATTTAAGTTTCACATTTTAAAAGCAGTTACAACCATAACCACTTTTAAATAAAATTAACTAACAGTTATTAAATTTGCGTTCATTAAATTTTGTCCAGTTAATATATTAACAGAATATATGACGAGGTGTTGGAATAGAAATGAAGCTATTTGATATTTTAATTCGCATATACATCATTTAAGTACTACTACAATATTTAATTTTTAATCTTTTGTAAGACGTGGATATTTGGCGAATGTTTACTATAGTTATAAGTACAACCTGGTGTACTGCATTCCTTTGGCATCTAACTTAAAAATAATGCAAATTAACTTAACGAGAAACATTTAGAATAAATTACTCAATAAAATGTGTCCCATAAATAGTAGTACGAACTTTAAGGGACGATGAAAGAAATCAAAAGGATTAAGAATCACGTAACATAACATGGCCAAACATGTTGTTTTCATGCTAAGCTTATGTATTGAAAATTTTACCATTCCCGATATTAAAAGGATTTATAATTTTCGTTTATAATGCCATATATCTTTTTTCTTCCAAGGAAAAGTATTAAATTTTAGAAAACCATAGTAGGAAATACCACGAATATTCTAATATCTTTTTTTTAAGCGATTACTAACTGGTGCTTGAAGACAATGTTTTCGTCCTTGCATTGCTGTATACAGTGAAACTTCTATGAGCGACCACTTCTATTTAGTGACCCCCTCCTGCAACGACACATTTTTTAAGGCACCGATTTTTTACCCTATCTAGTTAATGTTAAAAGAGCCTCTAGAAGACACCACACAACCCTCTATAAGTGACCGGTCCCAGTTCTCAGTCCGAAAATTTTCTTGTATTTTACCGGAAGTAAAGTAAATAAAAACCACATTCTAAACCAGTCGCTCTACTGCAAATCGACAACAGTGCAAGTACAGGTACACATTACGTACAAATCTTGTACGTTAGAGAAGAGACATGTGTAAGAAACGAGTGATTTTACTACTGGAAGCGCACTGATGTGATCGAATCACACGAAAAAAGAAATTTGGAGGTTACTTTTGGTTGTAGGAAAACCTAAAAAGCAAATAGATTTTATTATGACAAATTGAGAATGCATGAAGATATCGGAATAAATGCTCTTTTGGCAAATGTAATATATATATATATATATATATATATATATATATATATGCAGCAGAGAGTGAAGTACACTCGAAGCGAGAATAAAGAATGAAACAATCTGAAATTCCTAAATATTTGATCAAAATTTAAAATTTGTTTACATAATTACTCATGCAATTTATTATGAAACTACATGAATAACAAAACAAACAATATATTTTAGCACTTTGAATACAAAGTGAGATAAACCAACAGCTCAAGGACTCGAAAAATTTCAGGATACCTCTTCAAAAGCTGCACTAAACACTGTAGCAAACCAAAAACAAACGTTTTCTAATTTAATTATTCTTTATTATAACAATTCCAAGTATTATATAAAAGTTATGCTTTTGTCGCTATCTCAATCGAACTTTGGAATTGAACATAATGAACTCTTGTACAAAATATTAACTGCATTTGAAGTTTCTACGTATACATATACAAAATTAATAATTTATAATTTACTGTACTTCTGCACTGAAAGCTGGCTACACATGTCTAAATCATACAATCGATGCACATATCTAACTGATAAATAACATTTTCGACTGAAAAATTAAATAGACAACATCGTCTAACTAGTATTACAAAGACACGCTTATTTACTGTATAATAAACTACTCAAGTAGTACGATTTCAGATGAAAATTATTTAAAAACAGCACATGAATATTAATTCACTAAATTTGATTTACATACATATTTTTAGAACTTCTAAATAAATTATACAAATTTACACTTCCTTTACATTCAGAGCAAAATGTTCGAATTTTATGATAAATTACCATAAAAAAAATGGCTCAATCTTCACAAAATGATTATCTACATCTATAGTTCTTTAGTACGACAAAACTACAAAAAAACTGTTTTAAAATAATAAAATAATATAATATTTATAATACTTATAATAATAAAATAGAACAGTGCTAATCGCGAAAACAGGCCTCAATGATAAACTCAATTTTCGTGCTGGCAACGAACAAGCAGGCCCGGTTGCTAATAGCGACGGCCCCGGTCGAATTAAGGGTAGCTTTGAGATATGGCAATTATTTTATTAGGAGCTGTATACATATTAAAATACGAAATTTAATTTTTATGTGGTCCCTCCTTTCTTATCACTTATATTTAGAAAAATTTTGCTCTTCGTCTAAGAAAATTAATTTTTTAAAAATCCCGTGTCTCTAAGTGAAACAGTTAGCGCGATATTCAATTTGAAAATTTTGGCATTTGTCGCCAAGCACTAAGGGGATGTCTCAAAAGTGCGAAAAATTTAATTACTGCTCAAACGACATAAATTTATGTTATTAGTCACTCGATAGACACAGTTGAATCCTCAAATCCTAATTCAGCTAGAATTTTCCTATATAAAGCATGTTCGGCAGTTTTTAGTGAAAGTTACCACAACATAGTAACCTACGCCATTATTTTGTCATTCTCTTTTACACTTTAAGGTCCCTTCTCCAGAAGAGTGGTGTAATTAGTGGATAACACCCCCCCCCTAAAAGACTAAATTATCGCTAATTTCATAAAGCAGTACCGATCATTTTAAGTAAAACTGAACCTGTTAATTTCACACATTTGGACACGTTTAATTGCTTTTCCCAACAATGGGATCTTATTTATCTTTTACCAACTCATAGTTAGTCCCCTAAAGTAAATATTTTTTCCCCCTGAAAACTGACGCGAACACAGTAGGTAAAGTGATGTAAGTCATCATTTTCAAAATTGATTTTCTCGCTAACTATTTCACTTAGAGACACGGGATATTTTTCATTAATTTTCTTAGACAAAGGGCAACATTATTCTAAGTGATAGGAAAGGAAGGACCGGATAAAAATTAAATTTCGTATTTTAATATGTATACAGCTCTCAGTAAAAATATTGACATATTTGAAATCTACTAGCTTTTCTAGTTGAAAGTATGTTTCTATCACTTACGGCTTAAAAGATAGTCGCTGTAACATCTATTTTGAAACACCCGGTATATTTCGATTAATTTGAGGGAAAAGATAAAATTGTTGATTCTATGTTAAATTGTTTTAAAAAGCTTTAGCATATAAGCTCTGTTTCTCTTCCCTCCCCCCCTTTTTCAATATGGGCCTTTTTTTTTTCTATTAAGTATCAAGTCTGTCAAAAGAGCATTTATTTAATTATGGATCATTAAAAAGCTATTTTATATCTATCGTAGCTTCATTGACTATTTTGCCGCTGTTAACCCTTTGAGGCGCAACCCTTTCCCAATGCTGAAAAAAGGGCAGCCGTTGCCATCGCTCGACTTAACTACCAGCAAGATGGCGTACGATCGAAACGTTCATCGCGTGCCACAGATCCAGAGACCTGTGCCCGGCACAGCCAGCTGTCGTCAAAAAAGGGTCTCTGGATCTGTGGCACGCGATGAACGTTTCGATCGTACGCCATCTTGCTGGTAGTTAAGTCGAGCGATGGCAACGGCTGCCCTTTATTCAGCATTGGGCAATCTAACCAGCTGTTCGCCAGCTAATCGCGTTTTTCCATTTTTCGGCAGATGTCAGTGCTGTTAAAAAGAATCGTGAGAATTTTTTTTACGGGAAATGACGTGCTAAAAAGGAAAGGATTCTCGTGGAGCTGTGCCACCCGCAACTATTTTTATAGAAATCCATTTTATTCTTCGTGACTGGCAACAGTCAAAACGTCAGAGTTGGGTGTTCCCACAGTGGGATCACTGCGCGTTAAAGGGTTAACATCATTTTCAGGGATGCTCAAGAACGAATAGATTCGCAGTTTCTCACAACTCTCAGTACAACCCTTTGAGAAAGTCCATTCCCCTCTTTTAACAGCAAGCTTAAAAAACTAATGACATACTACCCCACAGATTTTACTAGAACGTTCGAAGCTGCTTGATTGTACTTCGAACTTTAAACCCGATATAATCACCACCATTAAAATCCCATCAAAGGGATTTTAGTTTATGTATGTGTGTTATGTTTAACGTTCTGTATACAGGGGCATAGCCAGGGGGGTCATAACCCCTCATGAGGAATTTTTTGCCATACAAAATGTATATTCTTCACTCCCTTATCACACACATGTATGCATATATGTGAGTTGCAGTAGTCGTAACCCCCCCCCCATGAAAAATTTCTGGCTACGCCCCTGTCTGTATATAAATGTACAACAGCTCATTCATGCATTTTTATTGTTTTGTATTTTTTTTTTGGGGGGGGGGCAAAAAAAAATGCTTGCAACCGTTCTTCTAAGGGATGGACGCGAGACGAAAAATTGGGGTCTCGCAAAACAGCCGAAAAGCTTGTCTCGTCTCGCAAAAATCCCTATATCATAATGTTAAAAATGTTTGTCTCGTCTCGCAAAAAAGCTGTAAATCTCTGTCTCGTCTCGCAAAAAGTCGTCTCGCGTCCATCCCTAGTTCTTCTTCAGTCGACCCTGTTTGTGATAGTACAGAATGTAACTAGTTGCATTCTTTCAAAGAATTCCCTTGCATTCTTTCAAAGAATGCAAAGTGGGAGGATGTCACAAATCTCATGAACTGAACTGAACTGAGCTCCTTCTGCGCGAGATGGGATTTGAGATTCCAGCGAATTTGATGTTCCTCTAAATATATATGTTTGTGATGTGCATAATTTGTGTGTGTAAAATAAATTAGTGCTTTTTTTGTGAAATTTTGTAGCTTTTTCTGGAATTTCAACACTGTCACCTCGGTGTCCAAACTGCTGAACAGGCAAGTTTATTTTCTTTCCTGTATTTATGAGTTTGACGGAATAAGAACTTAAATTTTTTTTCCCGAATTTGATAATAATCTTAAACCAGTGGTACTATACATATATTTGTCAGCAACTTGATATTTTTGAATCTCTCTGAATAAGATTTTTGAATACATTCAGAAGTTTAACTTGCGTAAATGTGCTTGTATTTTTTGAACTGACATTATAAGTGTAACAAAGCTTGTAACTGCCTTGTAGTGTTAGAACAATGAAAATGAACTAGTACAGTTGTGTTTCAAATGTTTCCTTTATTATAACTTTCCTTTTACAAGGTTATAATAAGTTAAAATACATCCAAAGATATTTCATTTAAAAAAGATACATATTTACTTACATATAAGTAAACATTACATACAGAAACACTTAAAAAGATTAACTCTTCATAAAATAAATGCATACCTTTCGCCATGCTATAAAGTACAATTTCCAATGTTTAAAATAATTTAGGAAATTGCATCTAAATCTTATATATCTGAGCATCTTTCGAATAACTCAGTACTTAACAAGACAACAGATAGCTTTTACAACTGAAGTATCAGTAACAGTCGTACTTCTGTCTGATATGTTTTAACGTTTAATTTATATGTACTAGCTGAACAATTTTATTGGAATTCTAATATATCACAGTAAGAAAGAAATACTGATTCGTTTATAAATCTTGTAAATTAAGTGAAAATTAACACATTGACGTCGACGTGTATATCATTATTGCTTTTGCTTTCAGAAAGATATTCATGAAACTTGTCTGCCAAGCTACCTTGGAAAATTCCGCCCTCATAAAGGAAAAACTTTTTCTTGTAAATCTACCTTTTTAAATAAATGACATATTACTAAACAAGCATGGTCAGGGAAGAACCAAGCTGCTCGAGAAATTCGTGTTCAAAAGGTCGTGAAAGAATGAAACAATACCTTAAGGCTGTAGTTTGAAGAAGAAAAAATAACGGCTTTTGGTCCTGGTACACATATTGAAATAAATTAATAGCACCAGGGTCTCGAAAAAAATTCAAGATGGTTCTTCATGTGCTGCATTACACACTGTAATAAGCGAAAAAACTGTCCTTTTTGTGAAACTTGTTTGTTTCTACACGAGTTTGTTTATACACGAGCGCTCTAAAACGCGGGAATTTGCATCTTTAAACAATAGATAACTAAATATGTACTACATAGAAAGAAAAAAAGAAATGTGTACTTGAATTGTAGAAGCTGGGTTGTATTCTGAAGTGGTCGTGTTTAATATTTGCTCTAAATGGCAGACCGTTTGCGTTACTTCTTGCTGAAAACATTCCGAAGTCAATGAATTAATATAGATGGTTAGGAACTTTCCCGAAATAAAAATGCCATAAAAAAAATATTACAAAATCTCCTTCGTATCACACAACATCGTAACCTGAAAATTAGACATTTTCAGATTGGAAGGATTCACCGGGAAATTGCAGTAAAAGATGAGGCACAATTTTTAGAGAAAATTTTTGTAATTCTTTTTTTTTCTTTCTTTCTTTCGTCATTTAACAAACAAAACCCAAAGAATCAAAACGCTGCCACCCAGGTGGTGTAGTGGGTAGTGCGTCCTACTACCACCCTTTGAGTCCGGGGTTGAATATGAGCATGGATGTTTGTGTTCATTCCAATATTGCCCTGTAAAAATGTACTTGAAATAAATAAAGTACTTGTAACTTGGAATAACTGAGATAAAGGTCTTTGAAAAGAAAGTAGCTATATACATCTCGTTGATCTCTGTATGGCTGTCATAACGTTTAAAGTGAGTTTGCAAAATTTTGCTGTTTTCTCTAAAATCTTTTAAGAAAAAAGAAAAGGAAAAAGTGAGTGAATTTCAATAAGACTAATGGTTTTTTTAATGCAAATTTAAATAAGAAAAACAACTGACGTCCTCGAGTTTTTTTTTTTTTAACTTTTCTTCATTTCACTAAAAACGAAACTGTGACTGCACAATTCTTCAGACGATGTAATCTTATAATTTCTCCGTAAATGTATTTTATCGAACTTTCTTCCGTAGTTACAGTTCTGAAATTTAAACCAGAGTGATCATTTTCATGCTCTTTCATTCATTTTTTTAAATTTATGTAATTGTTCTAATTCAATTTCCAATAGCTAAAACAATACAACAACACTATAGCCACGGGTGCCCATAAAGGGAGACAAGGAGGAGCCCTGCTAAAGTTTTAGTGTATTGTCTTATGATGAAAGCAAGGTAGGAATTAAAATTATTACAAGTGTAAAATTTGCCCTCCTCTGATTTTTTTTTAATTGCTCCCCCCCCCCTCTCCAAAAAGATCTACGGACACCTACGACTACAGCTATTTTAATATTATCAGCGTAAAATTGTTTCTTCCAACTGAAAAATATTAGGTCATTCGGTAAATTTTACACAGGTGCACAGAAAGAAAGAAAGAAAAAAAGCAATTACACAGGCATTCGTAATTATTTTAAGTCATCAGACATAAAACATGTGGTTTTTAGAACGCTCCATATTCCTGATGGCCTCGAGTACATGTTCCGGCAGAGTTGAACATTTGAACGATCTTTCCGAATTCAAATAGAAATCAACATATTTTTTTGCCCGATAGGCGGCGTGGTCAGCATAGTTAACTGGCGCTGGTATAGATATACTTTTGGTGCACGTAAAACACAAATAGCACATACTAAGGGCCAATGCATGAATGGTATTAGGTTCCAACTTATTATCGTCTTGCAAGACAGTGTAACGAGTAGGCTTGCTAGTGCCACGAATTCCTTCGTGACTGCAAATAAAGAAATCAAAGAGGTTCGGATAAGTAATAACAGTATCCACTTTAGTATTCGCAGGTACATTCTTGCCAGCTCCTATTCCTTCTTGAGGATTTTCAGGTCGTAGTCTAATTTGGTGCCTCTTTTGCACAATGATAAAAGTGACTGGGATCGCTTTACCAAACACTCCTTTTGATGCGGCTTTTATGGCTGCCATTTCCCATTTTTGAACAGCATCAAACTGCCCCTCGCTAACGCCATCTCGAAAATATACAATCGCCTTAGGAAGAATTTTCCTTTTCTGGTTTATGTCTGAATTATTGTGCGTCATAAATGCCTTAAAGATAGTCCCTACCATATTTTCAAGATCTAAAATCAACTCTTGGGATTTCTTATCTTTGTTTTCGTTTTCTTGAACCCGACAAGAAACTTGGTACTGTGATAGTTCTCTATCTACTGTTCCAACTACAGCTGCGATTGAAGGACTCTTAGTTGAATGGACAACATCAGCTCCGAGGATAATGCAGTTCTCTTTAAGTATTTCAGGTGCACCTTTTAGTAGTAGCCCATGGTTTACACCACCCAGTTTAACATTTAATTTTAAACATATATTTGATATGGTCTTGGGACTTAACTTTAATACACCATCTTCTAGAACACACTGAGTAACCAACTGTAAATTATAATCAGCAATAAACTTAATTTCATTGTACGTGTTACTCTTTGAATCTACAAGGACAACAATTACTAAAGAGGAGGATCTTACTTCGATTTCTCCTAATGCTGCGCTTAATGGAGTATCATTTCCAAAAAGTTTAATACCTTTAAATTCTCCAAGAATTAAACCTAGAGAACTCGAAGTATCCTGTAAAGCTTTTGCAAACTTTTCCAAATCCATTCTATTGGTACGAGCACGATGTACATCTCCAACTCTAAGGAGAACCCACGATTTATTTTGTATAGGTCTCAAAAATTTTCCTTCCATCCACCAAGAACCGTTACTTTGAGGGATAGTAGTTTTATTTCCGGCTAACAGCAAAACAGGAGGCTCTAGTACTCTTCCTTCTATGGTCTTAGGAACTGAATACACATTCAAATCAAAATGTTTCATGTATTCTGTATTAACTGATCTAGCATACTCTTCTATTTTCCTAAATCGCTCTCCTGGCAGTACAGCAGTTTCTCTTATCATTATAGATGCAGCTTGTGTGCTAAGTTTCTCATCACATTTTTTCGGTTGAGCTTCTAAAATCGAGCAGTTTTCAAATGGTATGTAAGGTTTGGTTTTAGCACTACCACGCATTTGAAAACACTGCAAATATGGAAAATTTAGTCGACCATAGTTCTTTTCAAAGTACTGCGCAACAGTTATCTTATTTCCATCCATATCTATACTTAAAGTTTCAGCTGACTCATGCGAAACCCGTTCAATGTAGTACTTTCTCTTATATTTAGAGTGGGTAGCATAAACGCGAACTCCTTTTAAAGCCTTTTCAATTTTTTTAATTTCAGAATATGTAAGGGGTCTTCTTGATTGTTTTACATCCCGACGCAAGACTTCGTTAATGTATTCAATTGCAGGACCAGGTTTGTGGAAATATTTTGCAGACAAATTTATCACTACTGCAGGTCCCTTTTCCGTGAGATGAACACTTTGATTAAATCCTTTGTATAGTTCAAGGCCTTCCCCAACAGAAAGCTTTTCTGAATAAGAGAAAAAAGACCTACCCACTTTGATTTGTTCGCAGTTCGCATCTCTGTAGTTCAGAATGGAGTTCAATACCAATACGGCCTCGTTCATTTCATTCATGGAATGCTTTTCGGGATATTTTAATGACTTCATATTGATAATGTTGCTGCCATCAGCCTTTTTTACAGGTTTAATTGTAACTTGAAATGTCACCGATTTTCCATCAATTTCAACACTGAAAGGAACTGAAAAGTAATCTTTCGGCAACTTCAAAGCAGTAAACAAATTTTTGTTGCCATCGTAAATGAGATCAAACTTTTCCATAGCTCTCTGTTCTCTCAAATCTTTTACAACCGCATTAAATACTGCTTTACACCTTTCCTTATTAACTTTAGATTTCTTCGGCTTCGTACCACTTCTGCTGGTTTGGCACTCACTCACATCTACATCGTAATGGTAGACTATCTCCCTATTGAATTTCAGATCAAAAACGTTTGCAACTACATTAATTTTTCTACCGGCTGTTCCTGGGATAGGTGGAGGACGCAATAATGAAAGGCACTTATCAGAATCTATGGAAGCATATTCAACAATGCTTGGTAAGTTTGCACTAATGCTTTTCATGTCATATCGTGCTTCATTCATAAATTTTCCTCGAATCCCTGCGCTTGCATGACCTGTAATTACAAAATGCATATATTTATATACAAAAATTAGAATATATAGTTGTCAATTTTAAAAAAATAGCGAAAAAAGTAATATTAGTAATTATTACATGAACACACTGTGTATAACAGACATCTAAATTTTAATGCATTCCTAATAGAAATCCACAGATACAAGAAAAAATTCAGAATAACACTCCCCCCCCCCCTACCCCTTTAAAGCTGTCTACATGCAAACTGAAGTCACAGATATACTGGAGCTTTTATATGAATCAGCTGACGATATTGACTTAAAATTGTTATACATATGTATGCAATTATTTATAAACCTATGAAACACTTGAGCAAGTTCATGTCCGTTGTGGGGCGGTTAGTTGGAAGATTCACATACACATCCATTTTTTGGAAGTAAAATAGGATCCTTTGCATTGATTTCTCCTGCCTCGGGAAGGGGTGGGGGGTCGCCCCTTTGCCTCCCTTTAATCTGACCTCGTGAACTACTTAAAAATTTAGAATGCTTTGTATATTGATATTAGCTCCGAGAGGTCGCCCCCTCCGCCCTTCCCTTTAATCCCTCTTTGCACAATTGTCACTATGTATTTGAATAACAAGTATTACAACCCTAATAGCACAACAGTCCCCTGTGACTGAAATGCGACCACACAATACTGTCACAATAGAGTTACAAACAGTCGCCGCGACTCCGTAGCAAAGTCACGCCAGAGTCCCTATGTTCTCTCGCTGTGTAGTCACATTGCGACCGTTCAGAGAAGTCACGATGAGACAGTTTTGCGACAGGGAAAAAATTCGGGGAAAAAGAGTTACCGAAAATATGCACCAGATGGCAGCACCAAACTCTCAGGCAAGAAAAAGTTGAGGTACAGAATCGAACCAGGGATCTAATGGTTATTAGCCCAGCATCTTACCGCAACGCTGTGCTTACCGTGCTCGGCAACCTTTAAAAGTAAACTGACGGCTGCAAAAGATAGTTCTGACGGCTTCTTTTGGAAATTTAAATTTTTTGTGAGTATTTTATAAATAAGTTGTATATATAAATATATATATTTATTTTATAAATAATATAAAAAATATCATAATTAATAAATATAAATTAAAAATCTTGGAAATCTTTCTTTTTCCACATAAATTATTTTCAGAAGATAATGTGCTGTTTTATTTAGGTATTCATCCGAAAAAACTAATGATTTATTGAAATTTTTTATTCGGTTATGAAATCAATTTGTAATGTGCGACATGTAAGGTTTGATATATATTAAGGTATGAGGGATAAGATTTATATTTTTGCTATATTTTGCCTAAAAAGGATTTCATATAAAAATAAATAAAATTAATTGGAAAAACATGCATTAGATAAAATAAATAAAGTATTTTTGACTTAGACCCATAGTTTTATCTCAAATTTTTCGTAGTGGAACTTTCAAACATACCAGAGACGTATTTAAAGGGGAAGGGGATCTGAAAACTTAAAGCAATTATTAAAAAACAGCAATTTTGAGACATTTGTATTTACTCTGGTAACAATAAGGTTGAAAATACCGGATAGTTCCTCCCCCCATCCGAAATTTAAACCTTACATACGCTATCGAAACATATATGCCATGGGGATATGAAAGAAATTGTTAATTTTACTCACAGATACTTAGTTTTCACTTGTGATTAGAACTCTTAACTCTAATATTTTTAAGAATAATATTTTTTTATAAATAATATTGTCTTGTTTAAACGAAATAATTTAAAAGTTAATAAATTAAACTAAATTCCATTACTACATAACTGCGAGGTTTTATTGAATTACTATTTTCGCATTTATTTATTAAATGTTTCAGGAAAGAAATTGTCACAAAATATTAGAAAAAATGAGTATGTTTCCAAAGTCACAAAAGCGGCCAGTGTGACGTCATTTTGAAGTCCAAAAAAATCAGTAGTCACAAAATAGTCACACAGTGACTTCACAGTGGAGTCACTGAGCGACCAATCACATACTAGTCACATGGTGACTTCACAGTGGAGTCACTTAGCGACCGATCACATACTAGTCACATGGTGACTTCACGGCGACGTCACCTGGTGACTGGTCACAAATAAACTTCACAGTGACCACACAGTAGAGTCACATCACTCACAAGTCACAATGTGAGTAGTATGTGACAGTCCTGTGACAATTGTGACCCTCTGTGACGTCACAGCGACTCTTTTGTGACCATCTGTGCTATTAGGGAATTAATTTGTCTACAATACAGTAATGAAAATGCTGGACTTGTGTTATCACGGAACTCATTAGTTTGTTAAATTGGTTTGATACAATAACTCTGATTTGGAAAAAGAATTACTTATTTTTAATCACTAATGTCTGGAAATAAAATAAAAAGCAGTATCTCTCCATAAAACCAGACTCAATTTTCACAATAACGTAATACAGCAAACAACAAATTTAGTTTCCAGTCATGAATCACATCTTCATTACTCAGCAATGTATCATTATTGGCTATCTTAAGCCGAATTATATAGATTATCTTTTAACCGAATTATGTAGATTTGTCTGGCGGTCGCGCAGATACAGATTTACAAACATTCACTTTTATTATTATAGACAGGTTCCGTAATATTGGTAAGTGTAAAATTTGAGATTGTTGTTAAAAGATATGCATTAGGGATGCAATGGATACCTGGCAAACATACTGCATCTGGCCTATCAGGCCAACGTGCCCGATAATTGGCAGTAGCCGGATGTTAAAAATATCCGGCAGTACATCCGGCCTAAATTATATACTGAGAAATGACATAAATAAAGATAATAAATGAATTAATTCTAAAAACTGCAATAATAAAAAATGATATGAGAAAAAATAAAGTTTTGTGAAAATATTTCGTTTTAAATACTTTTCAGAGCATATTTTTTTTTGATGTATAGAAAACTGGAGGAAAAAAATTAAGCATTTCTATTTTTATTTTTATTTTTTTTTTATTTTTTTTTTTTAAGAACGGTAAATTTATGGTGCAAAAACGCTGTTTTCAATCTTTGTTAGAATTCGGTTACTTTTTTTCCTCATAAATTGACCCTGCTTATAAGAAAAGTCTACTTGCTGAAGCACTGGTAATTGGTGAAAAGTGTACCCCCGCCGCCTAATTTGGACAAAGTAGGGGAATTAGTTACTTTGATTTTCTAACAGTTGAATGGAGATGTTTCTCTTTCAATAACTGATTTTGTAAGATATTTATCTAACTCTTGAAAGAGAGCTGATTCAATGACATTGCATAAACTTTAATTGCAATAGAATTGGAACTAATTTCATGGAAACAATGCCAAAAGGTTTCCGTATTTTAAATTAAATGAATTGAAATTAATGAGAAATATATATATAATAAGGTAATAGCTGAATAATCTAAGAAAACTAGTGAAATGCCGGATTGCAAAATATCCGGCTGAAAGTTTGGCGGGATATTCGGTATCCGGTATCCGACCAAACTGATATCCGTTGCATCATTAATATGCATAACTATAATATATATACATTTTTTTTTTACATACGCTAGTATAGTTATTGTATATACACAGGTTGTCCAAAAAACATTGACCTAAGATTTTATTCCTTAAATATTGATCATATACACACAAAATAAACGACAAAGTTACTTACAAAAAATTATAGAATTTTTATGGTATCCATAAACAATTTCATTCGATTTAACCTAAATAAATACAAACTTTAAATTTTTGCACAGTGCCCGTGAAAAAAAAAAGTGCCGTTAGTAAAATGTGCCCATGCATTAATTAGGTTATGCACAAAATTTGGGCCTTGCATCATAAAAAGCGTCAGAGATATGTTTAAACAAACTTCGTGAGGGACTACTCAATACCAATAGTAGCAAAAGTATTATGCATTTATGCAATCATTGTTTTCTTTCGTAATTTCTGCATGAGCTTTAAAACGCAAACATCATACGCGATAGTATTTTCCTTCGAGAGTCATTGCAAAAAGGTTTAAGTCAGCACAGCATATATTTTTTTGCAGATCTCCGACATTTTTTAAAAGTTGAAATACTCAAATTTGTACATCTCCTAATTAATGCATGGGTCCCATTTTACTAATTGGGATGATGTTGTACGAAAGCCGTATAAAAATTTAAATTCTGCATTTCTTTGCATTTAATCTCCTGAAAAATTTAATCGGTCCCATAAAATTCTGTGCCTTTCTTTGCATATGATCAATAAGTTAGGAATAAGTGTTTAGATTAGTGCTTTTGGAACGTTTTGTATATCACGAATGAGTTTCAGTCTCGCTAAAATCACAATTGTTCGTATTTTCAAACAACTTTAGGAAACTACAAAAAAAAAAAAAAAAAATATTTATATTTTTAACTTTTAAAACTTAACTTAATTTTCTGCGATAAATTAACGTTTCTAACTTTACAGAAAAAAACATAGTAAAGTTTTCACAAAATAAATCTTACCTCTATTTTCTCTAACATTCGAAGAAGAAGTAGGCTGAAACTGATGAGCTGAACCATACTCTTTGAAACTTTTTCCCTTCTCAGCTTCTTTCCCTCCTTGTGGTTTCAAAATATCTGAATCATCAAAAAAAAAAAAAAAAAAAAAAAACATTTTTCAGTTAGGATGAACAGAAATAATCATTTACACTGTACACCAAGAATAAGTTTCTTATAATGGATCAATAGTATTATCGAAAATTCAAAAGGGATTTTCAATGTATATTTTCTTACTAGTATACCTTTGTCCAGCCTTTTTACTAAGATTAGAAGTTATAGAGGGGGAAAAACGTGAAGGGTTATTTTTATACCATTCAATGTGTGCAAACATTCCAGTTTCCAAACTTATGAGGCGACAAGGATTTTCAACCTTCTAGAGACAACGTACCTTTAATGTTCTTTAGTCCATGCTTCCTAAAACTGTTTCCGTCAAGGCCGTACCCAGGGGGGGGCAGGGGGTCCGCCCCCCCGAAATTTAAAAATTTGCTAACAAAACAATATTAATGAAGCCATTTTGCGAAAAATTTAGCCTTTTTCACCTCTTAGTCCCCCCCGAAATTTTTTTCTGGGTACGACCCTTGTTTCCGTACTGGCAATCGTCATAAATTTATTATTTAAAAAAATTAAAACAGTTATTTTTATACCAATGCTATTAGCCTGTTATGACGATAAATACAATGGGCGGTAGCAGCCAGGCCCTTATTATCGCAGGGGAACTTGGGGCACATGCCCTAGGCACACATGAAAAAATAGGCCAAAAAATTGGGTTTAGAGCGATATGCAGAGGCACAAAAATTGAACCAGCTATACACATAGGGGCACAAAATTTGAAAAGTACCTTGGACACTGTCAAAGTCAGACCTTGGAGCCGAAAGTTAACCATTACCAAGGCCATCTAAATCATACGATTAATACTAAATTTCGCCAATGGACTATTTTTAGGAAGTTTTCATAGTAATATTTCAGCAATATGTATTAATGACAAATGAGTATTTTTTTAATCGCATTTATTTTAGAATTATAGCATCACAAAACAATTCCATAATTTTATTTTTATCATAATTTGTTGTTGTTGTTGTTTGTTTATCTGGCGCTAAATTAACCTGTTGTGTAGATAAATACAAGTGGCACCAGCTTCTCTGCGATTCTGGACTTTTATTCAAAGACAAAAATATCTATTGTTAGGAATTTTAGAGGAGATCTCAAAGGTTTAATTTAGTCTAAAATTAATTTTCTACGAGTCAAACGATCAACGTTCTCTTTTTGTTTCTTATAAATATGTTAATTAGAGCGCAAGGGATCAATCTTTAAAATTCTCATTTATTTACATTACGGTTTGGCTCTTTCTCGCCAAATATAGCAGATTCGCCAAGCTGGCTTCAGCTTTTTAGACTTACTTTTGTTTTTGGCAGAGTTTTGAGGAGGCACACGACCGATGGCCATCGTCGGTCGATTGGATAATTACGTAGCAGGCTGGTGAAAAGAAATTTTAACCTAACATTAAAAAACCTTCTCGAACTTACATTTATAATAAATAATCAAAATGCTGGAGACAAAAGGACAAAGTTGAAGTCTTTTCAATAGAAGTTAATGAGCAAGATTCAAAGTGCTTTCTGTTAAGACTGTGCCTGTGCAACATGCAACACAAGTAGTTAGTAAATCCATAAATATTCTTGAAAGGCTTTTTTACTGGGGGGAAGGGGCGATCTCAAGGAATCTGTCCATATAACTACCCGATCAAAGCATCCCTGACTTTTTCTTTTGATTTTCAATAAACAAAGTTTACGGAGGTAATCCTGAAAATGTATGATCTGAATTTTGCCATCATTCAAAGTATACAAAAGAAGTCACTCCGAGCATCTTGAAACACATTTCTAAAAGTGCAAATTATGATTTCAACTTTCAAAAGATATTTTGAATATTTATTATAAAAGCAAATTTTTTATACGTTATGTTGAATGTGCTTTCCACTAATAACATTTTTCTTAAAGTTTATTATTTTTTTTCACAATAAATTAAAGAATAACCAGTTAGCGAACTTTTAGGTTACTCTATACTTCTCTTTTGCAGAGAAAGCAACAGAGCATCTATCTACCTGTGCTTAGCAAGCTAGCAAACAGTTTTGCCTATTTTCTCATTTAGAAAAAAGAAAACTGACTAAACGCAGACGGAATGTGAAACAGTCAAAGAGCAACATGCTTAACAAAATATTCATTGCTGTTCAGCCTGATACAATTTTTTAGCTTTTGAAAACACCTCATAATTTATTAGCAATACTAATAAATTTTTCCCAGGGAGAGAAAAAGGCCATAAACGCAGGCAATATACTATCTTAATTTCATTTTCTCAGCTATTTGGATAAATAAGTGCCCTGAAGCTGATGAGTTGGTCGTCTACTACCGCATGCGCCAAGGTCAGTGATATTCGTATAAAACCTTTGCTAGCTTTGTTTTGTTCTCAAATTAATGAAATTTGTATGCCATAAAGACATGTATTTTTTACTAATGGAAAATGGAGATATAAATTTCTTTAACCCTTTAACGCGCAGTGTTCCCGCTCTGGGAACTCTCACGTTTTGACTGTTGCCAATCACGAAGAATAGATTTGATTTCTATAAAAATAGTTGCGGGTAACATAGCTCCACGAGAATCCTTTACTTATTTGCACGTCATTTCCCGCAAAAAAGTTGTCACGATTATTTTTAACAGCACTGACATCTGCTGAAAAATGGAAGAATGCGAGAACAGCTGGATAGATTGCCCAATGCTGAAAAAAGGGCAGCCGTTGCCATCGCTCGACTTAACTACCAGCAAGATGGCGGACGATCGGAACATTCATCGCGTGACACAGATCTAGAGACCCTTTTTTGATACAGACTGGCTATCTAGATCTGTGTCACGCGATGAACGTTTCGATCGTCCGCCATCTTGCTGGTAGTTAAATCGAGCGATGGCAACGGCTGCCCTTTTTTCAGCATTGGGAAAGGGTTGCGCCTCAAAGGGTTAAGTACCATGTCTCCGAGGATATTGCTCTGTTTATGTGCGCGTATAACTTAGAGGGACAATTCAAAGTGGCGCTTAAAAGTGAGAGACTTAGGGGACCACGCCGCTGTGCCGCACAGCCAGCTGTCGTCAAAAAAGGGTCTCTAGATCTGTGGCACGCGATGAACGTTTCGATCGTCCGCCATCTTGCTGGTAGTTAAGTCGAGCGATGTCAAAGGCTGCCTTTTTTTCAGCACTGGGAAAGGGTTGCGCCTCAAAGGGTTAAGAAATGAAAAATACCATAAATAATGTTTGTTTCAACTCACTAAAATCGCGATTGTTAGTATTTTCGACATGTTTAGGAAACTTCTAAAAGAATCAAAATTGCTTATTTTCATTACTTTTAAAATTCAACATTTCTAACTTTGAAATAGCAAACTATAATAAAGTTTTCACAAAATAAATCTTACTTTTATTTTCTGTAACTTTCGAATAAGTAGGCTGTGACTGATGAGTTGGTCTTGAGCCGCCACATGCACCAGCCTCCTCGAAATCTCTTACCTCCTCAGTATCCTTTACCCCTTGTGATTTCGGAAGACCTGAATCATTTAAGAGAAAAATTTTCTATTCGCATAAACACAAAATAATCAGTTGCACATTACACTATGAATAGGATTTTTTATAATAAATCCACAGTGTTATTGAAAATTGGTAAGGGATTTTCAAGAGGGAGAAACGTGCATACATACTTGCATACTTAAGACTGGCCAGATTTTTTTACTGGGCCTTAATCCTTTAACGCGCGGTGTCCTCGCCGTGAGGACAATAAACTCTGACGTTTTGACTGTTGCCAGTCACGAAGAATAGATTTGAGTTCTATAAAAATTGTTGCGAGTGACATAGCTCCACGAGAATCCTTTACATTTTTAACACGTCATTTCCCGTAAAAAAATTGTCACGATTATTTTAACAGCGCTGACATCTGCTGAAAAATGGAAGAATGCGAGAGACAGCTGGACAGATGGCCCAATGTTGAAAAAAGGGCAGCCGTTGCCATCGCTCGACTTAACTACCAGCGAGATGGCGGACGATCGAAATGTTAATCGCGTGCCACAGATCTAGAGACCCTTTTTTCAGCAAGATGGCGGACGATCGAAACGTTAATCGCGTGCCACAGATCTAGAGACCCTTTTTTGACGCAGCTGGCTGTGCCGGGCACAGCCAGCTGCGTCAAAAACGTTTACGTTTCGATACATAAACGTTTCGATCGTCCGCCATCTTGCTGGTAAATAAGTCGAACGATGGCAACGGCTGCCCTTTTTTCAGCATTGGGCCGTCTGTCCAGCTGTCTCTCGCATTCTTCCATTTTTCAGCAGATGTCAGCGCTGTTAAAATAATCGTGACAATTTTTTTACGGGAAATGACGTGTTAAAAAAGTAAAGGATTCTCGTGGAGCTATGTCACTCGCAACAATTTTTATAGAACTCAAATCCATTCTTCGGGACTGGCAACAGTCGAAACGTCAGAGTTTGGTGTCCTCACGGCGAGGACACCGCGCGTTAAAGTTATAGAAGAGAAAACGTAAATAGTCATGCCATTCAGTGTCTACAAGACTCCGTAAAATTCCACCCCATTCGGGTTTTGCACAGATCTAGGGAAAGGGAAGTGTTTTCCCCCAAATGATAAGATGGGATCAAATCCTGAAAGAAGCCATTCCTATGGTATTTTGCCAATGCGAATTCATTTTTATTTAAGGAATTTTACTTAGATTATCTTTTACCAAGTCACCTGATACCTGTCATCTACAGGGGGGTGTTCACACATTTTTGTAACGATTTTGCAAAGATATATATAGAAATAAATATAAGAATTTTATTTTCTCATGTGTTCAGTCTGATAGCCTTTTCTTTGAACTATCATATTATATCTTGATTTCCAAGATAAACGTCCTTTTCTTAAAGCATCAAGGCTGATATTGTTCCACTCCTCTTTCACAATCTTCCAGAGTCCAACCAATGTTTCGGTATGCCGCTTATAAAGAGCTTGTTTTAAAAGTCCAAATGCACAGTAATCTATAGGAGACACGTCAGGGGACTTGGGTGGGATGCATTTAAAGGGAATAGCTTCAAGTCCAGTTTCATTTCTCATTTTATCAAAAAATAGAGCAGTATATTTAGAGGTATGGCTTAGAGATTTATCCTGATGGAACTTAACACAGTGAAGATTGTTTGGATAAAGGGATGGAAGTTCTTCTTTAAAAGTAGATGTTAAAACATACTTCTGATAGTAATTCGAATTAATTTTGGCATTTTTTTCTGCTTTCCTTATTGTAAGTTTTCCGTTATAAGAAAATCTTTTCTATTGCAGTCGGATAAATGTATCCAAGCTTCATCAACTGTAACTACATATTTCCATTTTTCACACGCCAAATAATTTTCATACAACAATCTACATATGAAAACACATATATACATATATACATTTCATACCGTTATAAGAAAATCTTTTCTATTGCAGTCGGATAAATGTATCCAAGCTTCATCAACTGTAACTACATATTTCCATTTTTCACACGCCAAATAATTTTCATACAACAATCTACATATGAAAACACATATATACATATATACATTTCATACCGTTATAAGAAAATCTTTTCTATTGCAGTCGGATAAATGTATCCAAGCTTCATCAACTGTAACTACATATTTCCATTTTTCACACGCCAAATAATTTTCATACAACAATCTACATATGAAAACACATATATACATATATACATTTCATACCGTTATAAGAAAATCTTTTCTATTGCAGTCGGATAAATGTATCCAAGCTTCATCAACTGTAACTACATATTTCCATTTTTCACACGCCAAATAATTTTCATACAACAATCTACATATGAAAACACATATATACATATATACATTTCATACCGTTATAAGAAAATCTTTTCTATTGCAGTCGGATAAATGTATCCAAGCTTCATCAACTGTAAATACATATTTCCATTTTTCACACGCCAAATAATTTTCATACAACAATCTACATATAATCTTACGCTGAGAAACATGTTTCGGCGTTAGGCGAAGAACATCGTGCTTTTTGCTTTGATTAACTTTAAATCGGATTTTATAATTTTGTTCACAAGTCCTACAGAGATATTTGAAGATTTTGCGATAGTTCTTTGGGTAGTTGGATTTGCCTTTAAAACATGAGATGAGACTTTAGATTTAATAAGAGGTGTACGTACCTTTGTTGGGTATGCATTTTTTGCCTTTTCCCCAGTGAAATATAAACATTGAAGTTTCTTTCCTTTCATATTAATTATGTCACTTATTTTACGTGTAGAAATAGTAAAACCATGATTTTGACACCTTTTTTAATAACTGAATAAGAGTATTTCTCTTCGGATAGTGCAAAAATATAGCCTCCGATCCATTGTTTATTTTTAAGCGATATTTTAAAGCAAAGAATATTTTTAATGCTGCAGACGATAAATAAGACTTATTACAGTTTGATACCAATCACATTTTTATTTTCAAATTAATATTTAACTTCACAGAGAAAATCAAAATCGTTACAAAAATGTGTGAACACCCTCTGTATATTGGTGACCAAAATTAAGGTTATAAACACAAAATCTCTGCTAACGAAGAAATTCTCGGTTTATTGTGGCAAAATTTGACAGAGATATTTTAGCATACGAGAAAGTATGCAGCAACATAGCAAAATCAAAAAGGGCTGAGTTGTTAGTTAATATAGTATTGGGATAGTTTCATCTTATATGCAGTGCGGCCACCGTGAACTGCTGCGCAAGCCTCACAACGAGCCGTCATACTGTTAATAAGGGCGATGAAAACAGCCTGTGGCAATAAACCCATTTTTACAAAAGCGAGACTTTTAACACTTTCAGGACTGTGGGATCCTGGGAGAAGCGTCATCTTCGAGCAATAGCCATTGGCAGATTCAGAAGGGGGGCACAGGGGCACGCCCCCCCAGACGAACAAAGTTTACACTATAGAAGAATTGACTTGTTTTGTAAATTTAAGTGATTTTATAAGAAAATGGGACAAAAATGCCTTTTGCCTGCAACACCCTGAAAGAACCTGTGATAGTCACATTAAACCTTTCCTTAGGCCCTCAACATCCGATATTCTCGAAGTTCACCAGAAGCATTTTCACTTCTTTCGTAGTAAAGTTTTAATAGTAAAGTACGATCAACGTAAAGTTAAAACAGCGAACTATACTAACAGCAAAGCACAATCGTAAAAATATAGCGCATCATTGATTCCGGCGCATTATGTTCGTTTCCTTATTTCCCCAAACCTGACCTACCTAACTACGTTCGAGGGCGTCGTAAAAATTACTTTAAAATAGAATTTACTGAGAATTTTAGCGAATTTTACAAGTACTGATTTTAGGGAAGTAAGGGAGAATAATAGTGTCCTTGATAGCGGGAGATTGTGCTGATACCACTTCACGCAAATTAATTAATTTCTTCAATGCACAATCGATTACTACTAGGCGGGAATATGACTGGAGCTAGCATGTGGTGCTAAGCAAACCAAAAAAGGTTTGCGGTAAACTGAAGTAGAAAAGGCATTGTTATTGCGCTTAGCCAGTCATTAGTAAAGGAACCCAGCAAACACAGCCCTATCGGATAAGTTTTGGGCCGACATCGGCATGCCGACGCAGAATGTGCCGGGGCGATATCGCTCAGCCGGTGCCGAAAACGACAAATTTGCGTCCGCCTGGGCGTGTGTCGGGCCGAAAGGATGGGGTGGTTTTGGATAGGTGTCGGCAAAAACGACAACGGTGTCGGCCCAGCCCTATGCCATCTTTGAACCAAAGCCATAACGTTTTTGGTGCGGTATCGGCAACGACAAAATATCGAAAACCGGCCAGCACCTTACATATTTACAAAATACCGCAATTAGTTTCATAATTAGTTCTCTAGGGCAGTAAACAGCCCATTACAGTAATAATAATTATTATTAATATATAAATAACTTTCCACCACTGGGACTAATTTTGTTAAAAATACTTAGCTAAATCAATAAAATTATTTGTTTTTTAAAGATGTTTGATTAAATTAAAAGCTTTTTCTGAAACTAAGGGTATTATTTGAAGAATTAACCAATATTTGTTGAATCACCAACTAATTTCGGTTAATTTCACAAAAAGCTTTCCTTTTTAATTTCATCATACATGTTCCTGAAAGCATACAAATATTTTTTGATTTAACTAAGTATTTTTAACAAAATTAGTCCCAGTGGTGTAGTCATTAATATAGTAATAATAATAATCATTACTTTTAATGGGTTGATTGTTGCAGTAGAGAACTAATTATAGAATTAATTATTAATAAACCCATGTTTATTATGAGAAAAGTACTTATTTCGTGTAAATATTTTATTTTATATTACTGAACTTTTATTTTATGAGCAGTTCCTCTTACCCACGAAAAAAAATGTACATTATTTGTTATTAAAAAGAAATATAAACTTCAAGCAAAGATCTATTTTCATATTTATGTACTTTTATATTTCATTGTATAATCTTCTTTCTAAAGAAGAAAATAGCTTTTTGTAACAATTTTTCCCCTGTTGAATACAGACTTGCTAAGTTTCCAAAATTGAAAAACCTCCTATTTTTTCTAAGTCAAAGAGCTTGATATTTTTTATGCAGATATTTTCCGATTAAAATGCACATACAATTTGTGTCTTTTCTTAAGTGAGATCAATGTCAGTATAAACAGCACTGTTTTATTCCTTATTTTTATGATCTAAATAAATTTCAAAATTAAAAAAAAAATCTGAAAATAAAGATCCTTAAAAACAGATACAAGAAACTATCTATAACTAAAAAATGAAATACAATAAACGTTGAAAATTGGAGCTAGCACAATGTACAATAAATAAATAAAGAAATAAATTGTTTAACCCCATGTACCTTATAAAGAAAAACAAAATATTTTTAATGGAATAGTTAGATAAATATTTCACTTACTGTTGTTGGAGCTTACCGTTGTTACCAAGTTATATAGGGCTAACCAAAAAGATTAAAACAATGTTAAAGAACTTAATTATTCATTTAACAATTGTCTTAATCCAATTAGTCTTAGTGAAAAATATTTTTGCTGGTCTCTTTACTTCTTAATACGAACAACACGAAAGCCAGAAAACTGGAAGTCTCCCTTTACCTCACTCTCTCAATACTCTCATCTCATCATACCCAAACATAATAAACAACTAACAAAACAACACTGAAAGTAAGCGTTATCAGCATAGTTATCCGCCGCTGTTAAATAGTTCGTATGTATGAATAGCTTGGAGAAAAAAACTAAGATACTTTTCAACTGTTAAGGTCTGAAATAAAGTTTATATTTCATGTTCGGGTTACTTGAGTGAAATAATTAAAAGGATTTAGAAATTAAGTGTGAAAAAAAAATTATAAGTAAAGCTTCCATATCATGCCAAACTTAGGTATTGGCGAGAATGTACTTTGTTGATTTCTTGTAACCCCGTGTTTCACGATAAAGTAATTAAAAAACTTTGTAAAAAACACACATAAGAAGTAAAAGGAAAAAGGATACGCGTTTCGTTCAAAAATTGTTTTGAACTTCTTCAGTCCAAGCTCTTCGACGTAAAGAACACAGGGAACTGAAAGGAGAAATATTTCACTTCCATATTAAACATATGGAAAGGAGAACATATTAAATAGTTCTCCTTTCAGTTCGTGTTCTTTACGTCGAAGAGCTTGGACTGAAGAAGTTCAAAACAATTTTTTGAACGAAACGCGTATCCTTTTTCCTTTTACTTCTTATGTGTGTTTTTTACAAAGTTTTTTAATTACTTTATCGTTTAACACCAGCATTTTGAGTGTTTTTTCAGCCGTGTTTCACGGTTTCACACGCATGGTGTAAGGGGGTAGGGTCGTGGGGTCACAAAATCTTTCTTTTCCCCAAGCTGGGCCAAAAAGAAAAACCTGTCCACCACGATTCCGATCGGCTGTACTCTTTTTAAATGCTTTCTGAATATTTTAGGGCTTATTTTATTTATTTAAAACGTTTATTTATTAATTTTTATTTTTAATGCAATACAAAATATTTTATGCAAAAAAGGTATTTGTTGAAAAAAAGTAAATAGTACTTTCCCCCATATATATATATATATATATATATATATATATATATATATATATATATATATATGAATGAGAGTATTATATATATATATTGCTTTATTTTATTCATATATGAGGTTCAATATTTGATAAGTTATCCTTCTAATTATTTATATATCGTCATTCTTGCGTATTTCAGCATATTTTTTTTTATCTTAAAAGTTTAATAAGTTATAAGCCTTATAAAGAAGGGAAAGGGAGCTTTATAAGATATAAATTTATCTTATAAAACTGTAAAAGAATTAATCAAGTAACTTTTACATTATAGTATAAATAACTTTTTCAAATTTCATGACAGTTGATAACGTCTAAAGTGTGAATTTCTAGGGTTGCGGCCTACCGCGCGGCTGTTTTCTCCAGATGTAACGTGAATTTGGGTTAAAACCCCTTACAAAGTCCTCCGCCCAAGGCATGCCTTAATTAAGCAGACAGCTCTCGTGTAGATCTGTCTAAACAACAAAACCTAAATAATTTTCATGACAATTTACAGTGAAAGTAAAAAGTTTAATATGTTTAATATTAAATAAAAATCATAATCACTTCCAATCCCTATTACTGTCTGAGCGTGTCCAAAAACCCTGACCTACGGTTTTCTTCTTTAAATATTGATCATAGACATTTAGAATAAATTACAATGTCAGTTTATGGTATCGAATAAAATTTTGATGAGATTTAATGGAGATAAATACAAACTTTTATTTTTTAAACAGCACTCTTACAAAAATCACCGATAAGTAAAATATACCCCCATATATTAGTGAGGTGATGTAGAAAGTTTGAGCTTTTCTCATAGAAAATGCCTACAGATATATTTATTAAAAGTTACTGAGGGCCAATAAGCTTTGCAATATCAATAATAGTAAAAAAATATATAATTATTAAAACTATTCTAATAAAACTAATAAACCATTAATTTTAATCACAGTTATATATAGCCAATATTTTACATTTTAAGAAATGAATTTTAAATCATTCTAAACCAGTTTCCTTTAAAGAGATTTTGTTTTGTTTTTAAGTATTTAGAAATGAAAATTTGTTTAGAAACATTACAATTACACTAGCATTTAATTTAGAGGTTTTTTTAAGGCCTCATTAATAGCATAATTTAAGTTTTTTTAAAAGCATCTTAAAAAAAAAAAAAAAACAATATCAAAATAACAGCACTAATTTTTAAAATGAATATTTTCAAAAACAAAAATATTTGTATATAAAGTCGTGACCAAAATCGTGGACACTTTTGGAAATTTTTATATTTTTTAAATTTGTATGCTTGTAGGATGTGTTAAGTTTCACAAAATACAAAATCATACAGCATTTTAAAGAGAATTTATAACTAATTTCAATGCATAAAACTAAATTTAAATATGTGCACTAGAGTAAAAGTTATAATTACTTTAATCTGAAAAACAAATACAGTGATGAAGTTAATTGTAATTTCTAACTTTCCAAATCAATCACTGTTACTTTTCTGAGCTTGAATAATCTCTTGTCAGCTCAATAAAACATCGATGCCAAGCTGTAATAAAAAAATTAAGGCTACCCTACGAGCTGCTGATAACTCACTGTGCTATCTTCAATATCTAATGCATCTCGATAATTATCTCTGTTTAACATCTTTTGTACTACAAATATTTTAATTTTGTTTTTTGAATTGAAATCGCTATTAAATTATCTCTAAAATGATGGAAAAGAGTTTGCATTTTGTGGAACATAACATATTTTTATACGCGTACGAACTTAGAAAGAAAAAGTTTCTAGAAATGTCCACAATTTTGGCCACCACTGTATACTTAGAAATTATTCATTATTCTAATAATTATTATTTAAGACCTAAAAGCTAACAAGATAAATTGCTATGAATCAGAATAAAATCTTGCACTTATAAAAATAAACCAGTAATAATAAGTTGGTTAGAAATCAATTGTCCAGTGCGCCAAATTTAATCCTGAACCAACAAACAGTCTTGCCGCTCATAGCGAATGAGCATACATACAAACTGACAAACAAACAAACAACAAAAAAAAAACTGTTTATTTTATTTATTTAGATTATCGCATTTGGTTGGGAACTAATAAAAACAGATTTTAATTAATATTAATTTGAAGTAAATACAGGCCATTGATAGGGAATTTGACTATGGATCTAAGAAAAACATGTACACAAGATAAATGTGCCTGTTAAATCTGATGGGCCGATTCTAGATCATCAATTCTAGTTCTTGTTCAACACAGCAAACAAATAAAATAATTGACAAATTATAATGAATTTAATGAATTAAGTTATGTAACGAGTTTAAGTATTTCTTTAATTGATTATTTTCAAGATGAAGTGCTTGTTTGTTTAAAAATGAAAAAGAAATTATGTTGATGCCTAATCTACAACAGAACATGTATTATAGGCATGAATCATTTTACACTGTAAAATTTCGTTGTATTTTGATACAAATAGAAGTAATTATAACAAAACTATAGTTCAGAAGTTTTTTTAAAACTTTATTTATTTATTTATTTATTTGTGTGAGTGGGGGGGGTTCTTGCAAACACAGATAAAAAGTATGGTGATTTATCTGGAAGCACTTAAAATGCTGTCAAATAAATGAAATGAAATGCTTAAGATATTTAAAAAGCATTTAAAGTGATACACATCATTAAAAATAAAATAATTTTCAGATACAATTTTACAGCTAAGCCGAAGTACCTGTTAGAAAAAGTAAAAATGATTTAAAAGATTAGTTTCTTTTTAATCAAAAATTTGTTAATTCGTCTTGTTACTGTGAAGATGGATAAAACATGTAAGTGACACAATTTACAAAAGGTGATTTAAATCATTAAAAACTGACCGGGGATAAAACTAATCTAAAAAAAAAGAGTAGTTTTATTATCTTTTTTATTTTTAAGTTCATAAATACTGTAAAATCCAAACACATTATCTTTATTATAACATAAAATGTATTACTCTATTTATAGTAAAAAAAATTTTTTTAAATCAAATTTATTATCTTTCAAGTTTTGTGAGTGTGTGTGTGTATTGATGGGGGTGGGGATGGGATGGGATGTAGACTCTAGAAATATATACTTGCGCATTAATATTCAAGAAAAACTATGAAGTTAAGGGTAGGGCCTAGTTCAGATTTGGGGGAGGGCAGCATGCTCAATGGATTCGATGTGATTTATCTTTCCGGTTTTTATACCTTGATATTTTTTAATTGATGACCTATGCTACCAAAAATAATTTTGATGGAGTACTCTTGTCGCCCCTAAAATTTTGGGTGGCCTAGTTTTCCGGTGTCGTTTTATCCGCTCAACGGTCTACCTATTAGGTGTTTCTATAATAAAGTGACCAGTATATCGAGCCTTAGTAGCGCCGAATGACTGATGGTCAAGTGCTTCATTAGAAAAAAAAAATGTTTTAACTCGACTGATTATGCTAACCATATCTTCGGTTCTGTTGTGCACGGGTATTTTCCAATACCGTATTGGTAATTAATCTCAGCGATAGCAAAAAGTCCAGTACATTTACTTTTTGGCTGTGCGGAATCTGCTTGAAGAATTGTAAGGTAAGTTAATTTTGAAAATGTTTAATTAATTTGATCAAAAGCAGTTAAGAGCATTCAGAAAGGCCGATGCCTTAGCCATTATTTTCTTTTGGGTGGGGCAACATACACGCCAATTATCATATTGGTTTGTTTGTTTGGAAGAATACGGCCAATTATCTGCGCTTCAGATCTAGACCTGTAGGGGGGGATAACCCATACTTACGCTAAGTTTTGGATGAAACCACGGCAAACTCCGAACGGTTAGGTCCATAGAAATAATATCTATCGGTGTATTATATCTATGGTTAGGTCATGGAAACGACCTGGATTTGAACCAGGTATCTTCCATCTCCCAGTTCAGAGCGCTATGCGCTCGGCCACTGAGTGGGCGATTATCATGTTGAAAAGAATAAAAAAGTAGGAAGACAAACGTCATACAAAAAGGCATAAGGGGGTCAAGTTCCGCCTTGCCCTATGCTACCAACGTCCGGGCTCGTAGCCAGGAGGTGCGTTAAGGCCCCTCTTCAGACAGAAATTTTTCTGATTCGCGTTTTGAGGAACAATTTCCTACCCCCCTCACAAAAGCTCCTATCGCGAAATGCGATAGCTCGCGTGTCCATTACTGATGGGAAATTTATGACCCGTTGGCGGGTTGGGAGATTTTGACCTGTGACCTCCGTCTACATGCCCCCGCTGCCTGAGCAGAATTTATTTTCAGTTGAGTGTATTCGTTCGAACCATAGGCGCAACCACGGAGGGGGCTATGGGGGCTGAAGCCCCCCCTAAAGGTAGAAAGTTAGAAGTGAAAAGCGTTAAAAAATGAAAACTGTCGCTAATGAAATAATTTTTTTTAGTTCTTTCTTTCTTTTTTTAACTGTCCTCAAATTATTTCTAACCAATAAAGTTTTTAAATAAATGCTCACAGTTAGTTGAAACACTCTTACACACGGTTACAACGTTGCTCAAAAGATCAGATAATTATTTATGACTCTATAATGAGTTACATTGCTTATGTTCTATGGGACAGTCAAGTAATACCGAATATTTTGACGTTATAAGAGAGTTGTAACTAACCGAGATCACTATGACTGAGTTCAGCAATATTATGTAGCCCAGCCCCCCCCCCCCCCTAAACTAAATCCTGGGTGCGCCACTGGTTCGAACAGATTTAAATTGCAGGATACTCAATGATAAATTACAAGTATAATAAAAATTTTATTTAATTTGCAAAGGAGACTGCAATTTGTAAAGTGTTGTTATAAAAATTAACATTTTAAAAGAAAATATCGAAGCGCGAATATGAGAAATTTTACATCGTAATTATTCTACTATATAGTTACGCTGAACCCTGACTGGCTGACTCAATTTGTAAAGATTCCAGGCAAACCACTTCGATGTAAATATTTTACCTCCATTACTTCAAAAAGATTAAAAACCAGAAAAAGCCTAATAACACCCACACCATTCATACGATCCGCTTGAAATTTTTCATAACTATGTATAAAAATATAAAAACAATCTCTGTTACTTTGAAAATCTGAAAACCCACCGGTTCCCTAATTTTTTTAAGAGATTTTTTGCCATTTTCAGCTCCATTTTATTTCAGAGATTCAAAAAAGCGAATAATTTGAGTGAAAAAATTAGACTTTCAAAGTGTAAAAAAATTGTCATATTCACGTCACGGTTATCTATCTGCCTTTGAAGGGAAAATTGTGATTCATTCCTTTAAAATTGTTTTTCTAGATTACATAGTTTATTTATTTATTTTTTTCACAAATAAATCGTCTGCATGGATATGCGAATGACTGTGAACACAAAACGAAATCTTTTGAATGCCATAAGTTTCCGCGCGTTTCCAGAAGAGGATGAAATTCGATTTGGGTGTATAATAAAAATTGAATAGGAAGTTATTTATTTTAGGTAGACGAAGACTAAATGTATTCAGTGTAGACATTTTCGTCGAATGTTTTTTCAAGCGCCCGTTGTATTTGCCTCCACAACGGGCTTTGATTTCTAGTTTGATTAATATGATGAAAAAGTGACACAAAAATAATACATTTTTTTAAAACTTCCTTATATACATAATTGCTTAAATCTGGGCTTTGAAAAACACTTTCATTAAAAGTATGCAGTTGCGACAAATTAAAATATGCATAATAGTTTACACGATTGATTGTGTAAAATATTTTCGTGTATAATACAAATTTACCTACTTCCTAGTCCTTGACTTTGTTTTCTGATCTTTAATATATATATAATAACTTTAAAAAGTGGCAATTTGGGGCGAAATAGGAATTTTTTTCCCTCGAAAACACAATTTTTGCGAATTTTCAAAATCGATATCAGCAGAGTACGGAAAGTTTTTTCTTGGGTTGGCTAATAACCGTGTTCTTTTTTTTTTTTTTTTTTTTTTTTGAAAAGAAATTAAGTTTATCAATACAAAATTATATCTCATACAACCCCCCCTCCCCGAAAAAAAATTCTGGCTACGCTCCTTTCCTCATCGACAATGTTACATCATAAAACTATTAAAAGTGGCGTTTTTTCCGGGTGGCGTTTTTTCCGCTCACCGGATTTTTGAAATCTGTATCAGCCGAATGCTGGAAAGTTGTTCCTGGGTTAGTAAGTAACTGCTCAATCCCCTCCCCTCCTAAAAATAAAAAAAACGGACAATATCTTCAGATGGCACTGGCTCATTTAAAATCGGGTATTTTAGCGAAAGCATTTCCAAAAATAAAATTTACCGGATTTTGGAAATCTTTAATAGTTCTGCGGTAAAAATGCTTCTTATTTTTAGAGTGTATCATATAAAGAAGTTTCCGCGCTCGTCTGATATCGATTTCAAAATTCGGAAAAATTGTGTTATCGGGAAGAAAATGTTTATTTTGGCCCTAATTCCCAAATTTAAAGGCGTTGGCGCCACCGGAAGACATTGTCGAACTTCGAAATAAATTACAGGGTTATTATCCAACCCAAGTGACAACTTTTCTGACCTCGGCTGATACCGATTTCGAAATTTTGCAAACTGTGTGTTTTCTGGAAAAAAATATATCCAGAACAGATAGAATCCAGACTATATATGTACACTACTGGCCAAAAGTATTGAAAGTTTCAGAATCTAACCATCTTTTCAAGAATAATACCACAAAAAATGGACAAAAAACTTGTTAGATTTATATATTTTTAAGAATTTTTGAATTATAATTAGCGGTACGGAATTTTCGCAAATAAAAACAGAAAATTCGCAGGAAAAAATATGAAGGTTTGAAATTTTAATAAAATTCGCATAAACTACTTACAAAACATTTAATGTGCTGATACTTGCAGCCCCAGATGTGCAAAATAATTGAACTATCTGGAAATAAACTCCATTTGTTGCATTTGATTTCATGTGCAAAAAAGTTCATACAAAGTTTTTTCAGATCTGTTTTATCATTGTGTTCAGATCTAAATTCCCTGATTGTTGTTCAAGAGTTATTTTCAACATTTCTAATTTGTTCCACAAATGGGGAGCAAATGGTTAACTTGAACCAGGCGAAATACACGAAAGATGAGAGATAAAATGACATAGTCAATTAATATCGTTTTGATATGGCAATAATGAAACAAAAAATTAGGTGGTTCGGGGGGGGGGTCTTCCCCTGACGAGGCTCAAACTGCCGAGTTTCCTATCTATCTATCTATCTATCTATCTATCTATATATAATATATATATATATATATATATATATAACTAATAAGTAAAACACAATATGTACTGCAAATAAGATATACCTCGCATTACATATACACAGTGGAACCTCCTAAAGTGACCACCTTCGTAAAGAGACCACAAGTCTATACTGACCACTTTTGTAAATTTTCCCTTTCTAATCACCGCACATTGCAACCTTTGTAAGTTGACCACTTTGTAAGATGATCAATTTTGTTGATTCCGAGGGTAGTCACATAAGGCAAGTTCCACTGTGTATATGTATATATATATATATATATATATATATATATATATATATATATATATATATATATATATATATATATATATATATATATATATACATATATATATATTGTGCTCAAGGTCTGGTATGTAAAATTATATTTCTAATTTTTGTTATCTTTTTGATTTCTTCTTTACTTTCTATACTAGGGTAGGGCCCAGATGTGTGGAGTTAATATCTCTTCTGATATGCCACACAACCGAAACCCTACTATTTGGTTTGCTGTAAATTATAATCCACTGTTTGTGGCCCCTGACGATGGTGACAGTGGTTATAATTTCCGTTCCATTATATTATCACAATAATTCTTGCACTTTATTTGGCTTCAAAATCTGGTTTCTAATTCTTGCTAATAGCTGTTATATTCTTATGCGAGATATGTCTTATTTGTAGTATGTTTTGTGTTTTACTTGTTAGTTTATATATATATATATATATATATATATATATATATATATAACTCGGCTGTTCGAGCCTCGTCAGGGGGACCCCTATGACCCCCCCTAATTTTTTAGTTTCATTATTGCCATATTAAAACGATATTAATTAACTATGTCATTTTATCTCTCACCTTTCGTTCTTTTCGCCTGGTAACCCTATGTTGAAATTTTTATGATTGTAACCTATTTATAGAAAAATACATGGGATGCATATCTACACCTTACGAAATATTGTAACAATGGATTAAAGTTGTTGCGAACTAATAGTATTTAAATATATGTAAAATTATGTCGCTTTTTTGGGACAATTCAATAAAGGGGGCGAGAGGTAAAATGACATATTCATTAATAAAAGGCTGCTTTAGTTATTAAGAATGTAATCAACCACACCTAGAAAACAAGTGCAAATAAGCATTTATATTTAAAAAAAAAAGCCTCAATATGTTGAAATCAATATCGTCCAATGTAACTAAGAAACACTCGTGAAATCAGCTTTGAAACAAAATAAATTGCACTGAAATCAGCTCATCAGCTTGTGAGCCAAGATCCTGTAATCAGAGGCATCTTCACGTGTCGGGCGTTTCAGTTTTGTATCCTCCCAATTAAATTAATTAAATATCAATGAGCACAATTTGCATTGCCCAGCACGGAGTAAAATTTACACTGATATAACATTGAAGAAGTTTAAATGCACAGAAAATTTTAAATATGATCCTAAAAGCAAATTCTAATACTTTTGAGTTAGTTAAACACTTCATTTGATTGCGAAATTTCAAATCGGCTTAGAAATATTTTTGTGAGTAGTATGTTTTTGGATGTATTAATACCACAGAGAATTTTTTAAAAATGGTTAATATGAACAAATTCTTTAAATATATTCTGTTTTTTCCCCCCTTTTAGCCAACAGAATAAATAATGCCCGTTATAGCTTCGTCCGTACTTCAAAATTTCGATGCGTAAACAATGTTTTTCCTTCATTTTTGATCAGTCAATCATATTTAAATCGGGATTCATTTTGAGTTATTCAAAAAGCTATACTGTGGTCCCGGGACAATATACGAAAAAGGGGTCCCATCGAGCTGACCCTGACCCGACCCACCGAGAGGGGAGGAGGGGCAATTGCCTCGAATTCCACTCCTAGAGGACGTATGTTGCGAATTTTTGGCGCACAAGTCTCACGGGGAAATAAAATAATTCTGTCTTCCAAAACCTCTTCTGGATCACACAGACGCATTCACGTACTAAAGTTTAAACATGCAATCAGAAAGGAAAAGAAAGGCGCCAATATATTTGACTGATTACTAATGAAGCTTTTGTAACGGATAAGTATAAACATACATCTGGGACCCGAAAACGTAAGATGTAGAACTGCAATCAGAGGGTAGTATGAAAAGAAGGCGGACATTGTTGGAAGTTGGAATTACAGGGAAAAAAAAAAAAAAAAAAAAGATGCGGATGATTAATAGCCAAGTTCGATTAAAATTTGTCAAACACTCTGGTCACTAGTGACTTTCGGATTAGATGATGTGAGTTTGCCTATTCGATTGCGCGTGCATAGATACACACACACACACATACAAATTAGTCCAATATGTTTTTACTTACTGGATAATACTATTTACTTATATTTCTTTTTAACCTTTACTTATATACTAAAGGTCCTTTTCTTTAGCATTTTATATAGCTGTGTGAAAAATTATATACAAGTAAAATATATATATATATATATATATATATATATAGGTAATGAGCGTAATGAATAGTGCTTTAGTTGATTACCGAACATCAGAAGGAAACTTCGATATATATGGAATTACAAAAGAGAAATAAACTTTCCTACAATTTTAGGTTGAAGCTGCTTCACCTAAAAAAGTTTGTGCATTTAAACTTTTTAAATATTATATAAGTGGAAATTGTACTCCGTACTGTGCAATGTAAATTGTCCCTCCATTTACATCATCCATTCGAAACAAATCTATTCCTTTTCAATACAAACCAAGCCTTTAAACAGAGAGTTTTTCTGCGAGGAGTCGTAAATCAAGTTCCTCCTTCTCCCCGTTTCTCTCTGCGGGTGGTAACGCAACAGGTGGGCAAGTGGGGGTGGAAAACATCTGAAAATTTTTCATCAAAAATGTGTAAATAAATCGCTAAAAATCAAATTTATGGATTAGATAAAAAATACTTATGTATTTGAAAAGGCAAAGTGCACTGCAATTTTTCTATCTTTACCAAATTTCAAAAAAGTTACTCTGGTCTGAGAAAATCGCAGTTGACTGTCAGAATTCGTGTCTTTGTAGATAGATGATTGTGTTTAATATTAAATAAAAAATACATCAAAGCAATATTTCTAAAATCTGAAAGATGGAAAAGGTGAGAAGTCTTTCAAGAAAACAACAATGAAAGAAAAATTTAAAAATATTAATTTAGTGCCGAGATATTACTTGAAAACCGAAGTAATAAAATTCCCATTGCTTAACATGGAAAGGAAACTTCTTTCGATCTGTCTGAGGAAGAGCCTTAAGGGACAGCACTACCTGAAACAATCCCCTCCCCCACGGAAAAATTTTACCCTTCTTCCAAATAATTTGAAAAATAGACAGAAAATGTGAATTGAAAAAATAAAAATGTTGAAGTAAAAAGCCCTTTGGAAGAAATTAAATATTTTTAAAAAAGTTTTTTAATCTTGATAACTAAGACTAAAGTGTGTATACGACAGAGTGTGCATTTTGAACATTAAACCAAGTTTTAAAATCCCATTGGGATTTAATCTTGGCCGAGTAGATAAGACACTGAACATGATAGACGGCTGAAAGTCCAAGGTTCGGGCCCATCGCGCGGCTGTCGATCTACAGTCTGGAGTTTTTGTAGGTTTTTTTCTCCAGATGTAACGTGAATACGCATTAGAACCCCTTAGAAAGTCCTATTACTAAGGCACCCCCCCGATCCTTGGCAGATCGTCCTAGAGTAGCATTGCCATAATCAAACCAAACAGAAACATTTTGCTTTATCGTGTATGGAAACAGGAAATGGCTAAAGTATGCTTCAGCCCACTCCAAAGAGTTTTTTTTTTTTTTTTTTTTTTTTTAAATGTGCGATAAACGTAAAGTAAAAAGGTCCGAAAGATTTTGCTTTTTCGCGTATGCATTGTTATTTTGCAATCTAGTTACTGCGTGACATACGTAACCAGTAACGAATATGCCTGCTTCACTTGACGTCATTGTTGCTAGAGTAAATCATATTTCTAATATTTAATATATATATATATACATTATATTTCGTCTTTTCGCACGAGCTGAAAGAATTGCGCTTCCTTCCGTGAAAACAACTGGTCAAGGCAGGACTGGTTCCGCAGGTCATTTCAAGGGCGAGAGGGAGATGCTTTCAACTTTTTCTGTTTCTCCTTGAGGGGGGGGGGTGTGTAGTAAAGGCTTTACTACACCTACAACCCCCTCCCCCACAGGAGCAGGCAGGGGCTATGGACATAGAAATAACACTGGTGGCTATTGAGGGGAGAGAGAGTTGTATCACTCCGCTTATTTTATCCCTTGCTGACGTCTAAGTATTTGGCGTGAAATATTTGAAGTGACCCCATATTTGGCTATTAATGAATGTACAAGTGAATGAATTCGAGTTTTTGATAATCTGAGATGTTCTTTATATCTGCAGGAATAAAAATTTGAAAGTGAAATATGAATATATATCTGACTGACCGAGGAAAATTTGATTAACACATATTATTTATTAGTGTACATTAATTTGCGTATTTTAAAGAACTACACATGCGCCTTTTATAACCGTGTTTACTCGTGTAATAGTCGCACCCCCGTTTTGAAGCAGAAAAAAAATAGTTTTAGAGTGCACAATATTATGTTGCAGATTTTCCTCGCGTAATAGTCGTACCCAGTGGCGGATCCAGAAAGTCTGTTTTGGGAGAGGTTACATTTTGAAAAATGATTATTTCACCCAAACAAAATGTACAACAAAGCAAAATTTTAGTCAAAACCAATGTAAAAACTTTTGGGAGGGTCTAAGTGATTAAAAAAGATCACTTTACATACTCAAAGTGCATAATGAAGCAGAATGTTACTCTTTAGCAATCTCTTTTTTGGGGGGGGCTGAAGCCCCCTAGCCCCTCCTATAAATCCGCTACTGGTCGTGCCTAGATTTTCACCATGCGAAACTGGAAAAAAAAAGTACGACTATTTAGGGAGTAAACATGAATATAATTTATTTACCCCTTGGGGTAAAAATAAAACTTTGGTGTCGTTTAACAGGAAAATTTATAACATCCTTCTATTATTGAATGGTTTCAACTCTGTTTTACGTAATGACAAAATAGCCAAAATTACCTAAAATAATTTTTAACGGTAAAAACACTGTCTTAAAGTGTATTTTAATCATTTGTAATCATTAGGTGTGGTTGGGTGCTGTCCCCCCCCCCCCTCTCTGCAAATGCAAGAGTACTGTTAAAAGCAAAATAAGTTTATATCCAATATTTAAGAAAATCAGGGTAGAAAGCACATTTTTTTACTCCTTTATCTTATAAATGCATTATAATTTTAAAAATAAGTCCATCTTTCATTGTCAAAATTTGATTATGAGGGTTTGTCATGAGGGTGTACGTACCCTCGTCCCCTCCTCCTCCCCTTTTGAATCCGCCATTGAAAATTGAAATTCTGAGGGGAGTTTTCCCGGGCGGGTATTTTCTGTGGTGGTGGTATCCCCCCCCCCTACATTCGGTTTCACCAGTTTATACTCATAACTGTAAAGATGCAGCAATGAAAATTCTCTTTCAGTGACTAAAGTTACTTCAGAGAATAAATCTTTCAATGCAGCATTTAAACCCAAACCCCTAAAATCGGTGACTTTTCGGTGACCCTACAGCACAGACACCACAAAAAGCACAGGTTCTAATTATCCTGATTTATGAACCTTCATTTAATCGGGAGGCTTCATTTCTGCCAGCAACTATCTATTATATAGAAAAGTTCCTTAACTATAAATTGTGCTGATATTTTTATTTTTTTATGGCAATACAAATGAAACTATCTTTTTTCTACAATTTTAATCCAATTTAATTTCAGAAAGTTCTATTGTGTAAGTCAGACTAGGATGTCGGTGTCCTGAGCGGAGGAATTCTTAAAGGGCTCTAACGTTTATTCCTAAATATAAAACAATTAATAAACAATAAAATCGGGGTTGAACATTAGTTATAATGATTTATTCCCTAATTTTATGAAAATCAATCACATTTCCTTCATTTTATGAATATTAGATAATGTTTTGAATGTATAAAAATTTTATCAAATTCCCCCAATTTCTGTTCTAGAATTGGGGATACAACGGTGATTTATTCTCAATTATATGTTCAAAAATCTGGTTACCTTATCGAACGCACGTTCACATTCATTCGGGGAAAATCACCCAAAATCTAAACTGTAGATTGACAGATACGCGGTAGACCAGAACTTTGGACCTTCACGCTTCAACCATGTTCGGTGCCTTATCCTCTCGGCCATGGTGGGAACTATTTGTGAACCTCTAAAATGCAACGTTTTATGTTCTGCTTTGCAGGTATTTTATTTTTATTTATTTAATTTTTAATTTTTTTTTTATTGGAAGTACTTAAGAACAACTATTACTTTGTATAAAATGAAATTTATAGTCATATGATTTTAGTTAGAAATATGAATAACTAGACAGAAACTGCCCCCTTTGAGGGTTGAGGGGGGCAGCGTTAGAAACCCCTTCAATACTAAATTATAAAAAGCAAAGTCGGTAAATTAACCAGATATAATGATTTTTTTTTCTTTATTTGTCTGTGAAGGGGACACTTCAATCCTACGGGCTCAAAACAGTTAAGTATCGAAACCATAAATTAAAAAGTATTACTTTAACAACATATATGTGCTGCTTGCTGGTTCTATACCGTTCAGTTTAGAAATTACACTTCTGGACCGATATCGGTTACGCAGTACATCGCCGAAATCGCATGTTAACCCTAAAAGACTTGCCGCAATCGGACCGTTGCATGCCCGAAATCACCTTTCTTTTGCCTACGCCAACGCATTTTGCCGACACGGAACCGACACCGCTCCAATTACCATCATGCCAATGCCGACATCGAAACGGTACTGCCGATGTCGGCCCATCCCTTACCCGATACGGCTGTGTTTGCTGGGAAGGGTATTATTATTTTCAAGTTCAAAGGTGAATTGTACGCTTTTGTCAAGAGAGTTCATCATATTGAGAATGTCGTTAATATTGTGGGCATCACAGTCAATAGAGTAAAAGTGACATAGCTTTTTCAGTAACCAAGGAAAATACTTTGCTGGATTACTAGGTAAGATTCACCGATACAGACATTTTTAGTTCAACACTAAAATATTTTAGCAATAAAAGGGGATTAAATCTTTCTGAATTTCAACGAGGAATTAATAATCATTTACAAATATCGCTATGAATTTGGGATGTAACGAATATTTGGCCATTATTCGGTATTCCGCCTATCAGGCTGTTTTGCCGAATATTCGGCCGAATAATTATGGCCGAATATTGCTATATCCAGTTGAATAATTATAAAGAAAAAGGAAAAAGTTTTACCATGCATTTTCTAACGAATTTAATAAAGAATATTACTGAGTTTGATCTTTAATAAATTAATTTTATATTATAAAATATCCTTAGTCATTGAATTTTAAACTACATGCAACATAATAATAATGCATTCAGTGGTATTACAGAAATAGAGACTTTTCTACTTGGTGACATTATAAAATAACCAGGTATAATTATTTTGAATTAAATCACTTGTAGCGTCAAAATTTGACAAAGACCAGAGTGTAAAAGCACTAAAGAGAAATAATAATAATAAAAGGAAATATAAACCAAAATTGTGATCATATATATTTTAATGCAAAACGTTGTGTAAAATCCCGAATTAGACTGCATCTGATAAATTGAAAATCTCCGTAAAGAAATAAAAAGCGACTTATCCATTTTTGGATGCCAGCTGACAATAATCCATTGGAGGGTAAAACACACCAGTAAAAATTCACAAAAGAATAAAAGGAAACTATTTCAAATAATTAGTTATAAAAATAGATAGGGAACGTAACTTTTTTTACTTTTTGCAAAACAATTACATATATTAAATTTTTAAAATAAATTTATTTCCTTGACCGAAAAAGAATAAACTTGACATCTAAATTCATAGAAAGTCTGCAAGATATTTTAAACAAAATTTACTGAATAAAGTTAGAACTCAGGGGACAAACGATTCATTCATAATTAAAATTCTAATAAATAATTAATAATTTAGCCCCTTTCTAGTAAATAATATTTTCCTCTTCGACCAAGAAATTAATTAAAGAATTATGACTCAATAAAAGACCACCTAAGTTTTAGAAATGGGCGTCCCATCCCTGCCTATAAAAATTAAAAAAAGGGGGGGGGATCCTATATCTTAACTATTACCTTAAAAAAGGAGAAGTGCTTTTGTCTTAAAGATAAATTGTAGGTTTAACAAAAATGTAACCTTAAAATTTGCGCCCATATGGGTGTGAATCAAAAATCGCCCTTAACGAATTAACTTAAGGCAGAGGGGATATCATCCACTTAAATTTTGTTGGGAGATCATAACCGAGAAGAAGGTTGCTTCCCAATTTGTCAATTTTGAAAAGAGAACCACCGTCAGAATGCGTGGTAGACAAAACTTCCGATCTATCGTCTTTTTCGTATCAAGGCATCGTTGTCAAGGATCTATGATTTCTATGAAAACGACTGCGTGCGGCAAGATAGGGTATCAACGACGATCTTGTGTGGGAGAAATAATAAAGTAGCGAATATCTCAAAGGGAAGGAATTGAATTTTTAAAAGAAAGATACTTAAAGGTATAATTAAAAATGTTTAATTAAATAAGTTCAAATAAACACATAGCGTGATTTTTGACGCTATAGCACTGTGTGACAAAGATATTTTCACTTTTTTGATCAGTGATACAACCATGTTAAAGTCATTAAGAAATATAAATTATAAATTTTAATACAGTTCTGGTTATCTGTTCCACATTAGAGATGAGTTCGGGCTCATTTTTTGAAGCCCGAGCCCGCCCGAGCCCGAAGACTTTTAATCCGAGCCCGCACGAGCCCGAGCAATATTATTAAAGTTGGAGCCCGAGCCCGCCCGAGCCCGAAATTTCAGCTAAAGACAAAAAAAAATTAACTACTTCATTAATAGGATACAATAAATTTTGGAGCTTCACACACCTTCTAGTCCCCCGTGCCGCTATTTTGCGAAATAAGTACGTTTATTTATCCCATGAATCACTTCTTAAAATCTGTTTCAAGGAGTATGTTCAACAAAGGAGAAATTTTTCACGAGCCCGTGATCACGAGCCCGAATCGTGAATTACAGAGCCCGAGCCCGAGTCGGGCCCGGGCTCGGGCTCGGGCTTTCGGGCTCGGGCTGAGCCCGTCTCATCTCTATTCCACATCACGTTTAAAGAAATTTGGTATAATTAAGCGGCTGATCTCAAGTTCAGAAGTTTATTCGTATAGAGATTCCCTCGTATAGAGAGCTTATTACAATACAAACACGAATACTTGTCACACCAGTAGCTGAGAGGTCGCAGGCCCAATTTCTTGACCTATCATTCAAAACCGCTGTGTACATCAACGTTAAATCCGTGATTCTTAAAGCCCTTTCGGCAGTTGCTAGCAGATTCTACATCGTACAGCAGAGATATGATTCTTCGACTATTTAGCGAAATTTTGTGAAATATTAATTAAAAATTGCTGACTTTCCAGATTTTGGCATGAAATTTCCAAAATTTCATTCTGAAATACAAACCAACTTTGACGTTCGTTTGTTTGACAGGAGAGGGCAGCTGAAGTCACAGAATCTGTCGTTTAGAGCTACTTACGCCCTTCCTAGATTTTCCGAGCACAATTTAGATCCTCACCAGAAGTTTGCAGGGACTCCTAGGGGGATAACTATCTAA